>DWQW01005115.1:0-18387 GCA_018249695.1 Heliconius erato demophoon
CTCTGTAGTCTGTATCTGTAATGTTAAATATTGCTAAAAAATATCTAATAGGTAGGTACCGCACGGTAGCATAATTTTACTGTAATATGTTTCGAAGACTACATATGCAAATTTATGGACAGCAGCAGCATAAATATGGTTAGTCAAATATTATAGTCAATAAATATTATTTTTACTAATATTATAAAAAGAATTATAAGTACTATTAACAATGTATTATTATTTAATATTTGTACCAAATAAACTGAAAATCTACTGGACTGATTCCAAAAGTACACCCTGTCCTTCTCTCCTCCTTTCCCCATTTTCCGCCGAATTCTGGAGGCATTGCGTGTTGAGTGGCGGAACTCAACGCCGAGCTTAGCCTTGACACTAGGGTGAAGAAATGAAAATATAAATATTTCATTTTCTTGAGTCGAGATTGAAGCCCATAACCAGTCGCGTTTATAGTCACACACTTGTGTCCCTGCGCCACGAATGGCCTCCAAATTATATTGTATTGAAAAGATAAAAATATGTTATTGTAAGATCCCAACTAGTTATATTTTTACTATGATTGAAAAATTGAGCTGTGACCTATAGACGGCGACTACGACCAAGTGTTGAGTTTCGTAATTCTAATTCTGCATTATTAATGTCTATAACCTTTCACGAATTTCTTGTATGGTGTATCTAGGGGTGTTTCATTAAATATCTTTTTATTAATATTTTAAAATAATTGCATTGACATATAATAAATCTATCTATCTTCTGTACTATTATAAAAAAAAAGTATAGTTATACATTAAATTGGAATAACCCGTTAAAAAATGTTAAAAACATTAAATTACTATTTTTATAAATATAATCATATATATTGTAACAGAACAGAACAAGAAGAGAACATTTTATGTCTGCTTGTACACACATAAATTTCTTGTATATTGCACCGATTTGAATAAATCTTTTTATGTTGTATAGTTATTAGACTTGGGCAGGATCTAAGCTATACTTATTTTTGAAGACTCCCATACACCTGATGTAGAACCATAACGGCTCATCTAAAGTATAAGATATAATTAGTGCATCCTTAATAAGAGTTGTCAGCGTTATTTTTACGCGAGTTTTTTCTATTGACATATAAAAATTGAAGAACTAGAACATCTGGACAACAGTCCAGCTAAACAATATGCTAACTATATATTCTCTAATTCTGATGAACTCAAGGAAATAATTATATTTTAAATTGTTTTTATTTAACGCTCTCTTTGCTTGCAAGCTAAGCAAAGAGCGCGTGTTTACGAGAAAAAATATATAGCTGCAAGTGGTATTGTAAGTATAATGTTGTGTGATCTTACAATGTAATATGTAAACATTTTATGTTATTTCATTATGGGAATAGAAAAAAAGATTTATTTCTTTGTCCACGACATATTGCATCCTGTACATTGGCTACCCCTAATAAAGCGCCTCACGTAACCTAACCAGTTATTTGAAACGAGTGCATGAAATGTTAACATGGCCCACATACTCCTCTACACATGTTTCTAATTAAACGGTGAATAAAACATTCGATTTTGATTGGATTTTCATTTTTACGACAATTATGACTGGGATTTCATATATATTTGTGAACCTTGCAAGGTAGCTCGTAAGTGACAATGAAGCTATGGATGGTAGTGTGTGTTATTTGGTTTTCACTTCAATGTGGTCAGGCAGAGGATTTTCCGTCGCTGATCACTGCGAATGCATCAATAGGTAAATTATAAATATTGTATGCTTTAATTAAATCAGCTTCACGCTGTATCCCGCATACAGCAGGGTAGGCAGAGGGAACCTAGTGCTAAGACACACCGTTCCCCTCTTTCCGCCGAGTTCTGCAGGCAATGCGTGTTGCCTGGCCTTTTGGCCATTGCGACTGGCCTCAGATTTTTTAATTTTTAATTTTTTGTATGCTTTAGTAATTATGTAAAACTAGATATCGTTCCTAATCAAAAGTCGTATAAAAATCGTATATAACGTGACGTGCTAATTTTAAGATTTTGTCTTTTGGATGATTTATTTTCTTAGGACATTTATAACGGAGTTAGTAATTTATTAACCTATAGGTTTGTATAGATATAAAGAACAGAAGGCCTCAGATTTCTTAATTTTTAATTTTTTGTATGCTTTAGTAATTATGTAAAACTAGATATCGTTCCTAATCAAAAGTCGTATAAAAATCGTATATAACGTGACGTGCTAATTTTAAGATTTTGTCTTTTGGATGATTTATTTTCTTAGGACATTTATAACTGAGTTAGTAATTTATTAACCTATAGGTTTGTATAGATATAAAGAACAGATATATTATTAATTGTAACAATTTTAAAACATTTTTTATTTATTCTTCAGCTGTAGTATTAGATCGACAGTTTCTAGGGGAGGAGTACCAAACTACATTAGATGAAATAAAGGATTATATCAAAGAACTAGCGCGAGTTGAGCTCAAGCACGGTGGAGTCAATGTACATTATTTTTCTTGGACAGCTATCAGTTTAAAGAAGGGTATTCTTGTCATTTTTTTCGTAACATAGTGGTATACGTGTGTAATGCTTTACAAAAATGCTTGAGTATTTTAGAAAAATAAATTATTGACATGCTGTATACGCCCGCACACAGCAGGGTAGACAGGGGGAACCTAGTGTTAAGACACTCCGTTTTCCACTTTCCGCTGAATTTTGCAGGCGTTGCATGTTGAAAGGCGGAGCTCAACGCCGCGCTTTGTCTCGACACCAGAGCATAGGAAAGGAAATATAAATTTAAGTATAATATTTCAGTTCCTCGAGTGGGGCCGACCAACCCACAGCCAGTCACGTTCAGCCCCTTTGTGCCCCGCGCCACGGCAGGTCTCTAAGAATTTAAATTTTAACTGAGAATTTTAGGCTTAATATGTACAATGTTATTCTCGAAATAAAAATAGTATTAATAAACCGTTATATTTGTAAGCACATATAAATTTTAGTTTTTACTTTTGTTATTTCAAAATACAAAGTAACGTTTGTGAATGATTCTATATTTTATTGCCTAATAAAATTTGGCAAGGTTTGACAATTTGATTCAATTCAAATACCTTTCAGTTAAATTCAAAATTCACCATAAATTGGCGTCCATTCTGATTTCCAGCGCCATTAGTCTCCGCTTAAAGCCTAGCGTTTACTGTTATAGCCAAATATAAATAGGGATATTCAAGTAGCAAAGTAACATAGTTCTCTATTCAGTCATTTAATACAATTTTTAGTCAAACAAATATCTTTATTTATTATATTATATATTATTATTCTGATAGTGACTTATTATTAAGTGTTAGAAACAATACTACGTGTCGATACACACAAACAAGCTAAAATAACACAGATGGTGGATCTGAATTCAATTTCATTTTTAGTGTATTTTTAAGAACAATGTGTAGATTAACCTAATATAAAAATATGGTTTATTTTAGTTTCACGCTTTATCTCTAAGAGAGAGAACGGAGCGCCAAACGTTACTGTCCCTGAATATCTCTTTTGCCGCGTCTACTTTCAACAATCTTTACATACATTATACATGTCAATGCAAAAATGCAAGAATTCCATTTCTCCTCATTTAGGCCTAGTCTATTCTAAATAGACTTAGTACTCTCTTCTCCGCATCCTATTAATTTAGAGACTTATGTCATTCAACTCTTTGTGTATCAACTATTAAGACATGTAAATTTCCACCAAAAAGGATTCAAACGCAATACCATTATGCTACGTTAGTCACAAGTACTAAGTATCAACATACGAGTAGTTGTATAGAAATAGTGTTTGTTACTTCCAGGTTATTTAGCAGTATTCAGCGTAGCTTCATGTGAAGATACCTGGTCATTATTTCAAAAAACTGAGGAAGAACAGCTGTTGTTGTTCGCATTGACCGAAGTCGATTGTCCCCGACTACCAACGGATTCGGCTGTAACGGTTACATTTGCTGGTGTAGGACAGGAGTTACCACAACTGTTACTAGATTTGAGAACTCAAAAAGCAATGATTTGGAAATCAGCGATTATACTACATGACGATACGTTAAGTGAGAATATTTCATATAGATTTAATTTTATTTTTAGACCTTTAATTCTTAATATATTACATTTGGGACGAATAATATATAAAAAGCTCAAGCACTGAGTTTTAGCTTATTAAATCATACAAAAATGTTGTGGTTGTATGCCACCTTGTACCATTACTAATATTATATACCACCTTGTACCATTACTATACTATATATTTTACTATAGTAAAATAGATTCATTATAATATTTTATTTATTAAAATATTTTTTTACAAAAAAAAAATCGACTTCAAACAATAAACTAATTAATTTACTTAAAGTAAAACCATACATAAATCCTTCCCCATAAAGTAAAACGTAGTATGATGGTGTTAATCAAAAATAATTAAAGAAACATTTTATAATTTTAAAGTTGTCAAATTAATGCTACAACATTGCTACAACATCAAATTACTGTTTGTTTTACTTGGCACCGACTTCAAAGTTAACCTCTTTTCCCCTTTTTTGAAGTCTGTTGAAAATTAAAACATCCTCTTTTTTGAAATTGATTGAAAAGAAATGCAACGATAAGGAATCTCACTTCTGACGAAAAGTAAAGCGTGGTTCTCCAATTTTAACTATGTTATTCCTTGTAACTTTTACAGTATAATTATATTTTTTAACAAAAATAACCAACTTATTCAATTTCAACTGGATCTCATAATTAGAATTTCACTAAAACATCCTTAAACAGTATCCTTTCGAATACAAAAGAATCATCGGAATTAGTTAGCGTAATATTGAGATATTCGTCCGTTTTTTGTCGTGCACATGCCTTATGCAAATTTAAGACATGTGATTTTCTCACAGATATTATTGTCAGAAATAAACCAAATTAAAAAGGGGACCACACAGGAAGAAGGTTAACTTAACTTAGCTTCACCCTTTATGCCTAGCGGGGTAGTCAGAGAGAACGGAGTGAAAACGCTACGGTAGCACTAGCTTTCAAATAAAAAAAAAATCATCAAAATCGGTTTAACCAGTCAAATGTTCTGAGGTAAAAAACATAAAAAAATACAGTCGAATTGATAACCTCCTTTTCGTACAGAAGTCGGTTAATAAAATTAAAGTGGTATACTATCACATCTATCCTTTAATCATATCTCTATTAGTATAATATATAAAAATATGTAAAAATATAATACATACGTGTAAATTGTTTATTTAATAGTCGGTAATTTTTTAATAGTTTGTACATAATCATTTCAGCGTTTTTTTTTTGTTTCATACTTTTTAGAGCGTGTTTTAGTAGTCGGGATTTAGTTTTTAAACTTTATTTTTATATGATTTGTATATACATATCTCGTCCATACATTGATGTGTAACTGTTTCTGAAATTACATTTGATAGGTAAAGATATAGGTAATGACAGGTCTATCGTATGGTTATGATTATAATATTTTTAAAGGTTGAAATTAAAGTTTCTTAAAAAAATATATTTTATATATATTCATAAATATAGCAGATGCAGAGGAACCAGGGTGTGATTGTAATGCAAGGGTTGTGGGTTCGATCCCCATTTGAGAGAATGAATTATTATTTAATAATATTTTCATTTCTTCGCTCTGGCATCAAGGCAAAATCCTGGCGTTGAGTTCCGTAACTCAAAACGTAATGCCTCGAAAAATTCGGTCGTGTCTAAACACTACGTTCCCTCCGCAGGGTACAGTGAACCTGATTTGACATTAATAATTATTAAAAATAATTTTAGACAGAGACATGATATCTCGCGTCGTCGAATCACTGACCACTCAGATAGACGACGACGACGTGCCGTCGATATCCGTCACGGTGTTTAAAATGAAACACGAAGTTAACGAATACTTGAGAAGAAAGGAGGTTAACCGAGTACTGTCGAAGTTACCTGTAAAATATATAGGTAAGTTGTAGTTAGCTACTATAGGTAATTTATAAAATATCTGAACTTTATTCCCAATAGGGGAAGCCAGAGAGAAGTATGTAAGGGTATGCGTTTGACTGACTTGACTGGTATGCAGTCTCTTTTGCCTCGTCTACTAACGCCGACCTCTACATACATCATACATGTCAATTGTGGATGCAAAAAAGGAAAAAAAAATAAAAAATGATTTTTTTGGATTGTTATGTTGTCATTTAGGCCTAAGAAAATAATAAGTAAGTTCTTTCAAGGAATAATCTACTGTGTTCTTTTTATTCCGGTGTACAATGTAAGTGCATTGTTGGACGTATATCTGTAAATATATGATAATCTTTCCCAATTAATAATCAAACTAACATAGAAATAAATTCTTCATACTTTAATATGCAAAGTAATAAATATTTTTAAAGTCATTCTGGTGAAATTGCAATGTATCTAATTATACATATGGTCGATGGTTCAATCTTTTTACTGTTTGTTTTTTATATATATATTTTTTTATTGTTTATCAAAATTGAATTGATTTTTACGGTTGTGTACCATAAAAGAAAAAAACGGAAGCCTTTTACGATGGTGGTATGGTTCTTTGATTATGGCTTTCTGACATGAGCCTTTTAGGACTTTTTTTTTTAGTTTTGTTGTTCGTCTGTCTATCTGTCAGGATATTATTTTGTACTATTATACATAATTGTTTACACTATAAACAGTATTAGTTAATATTTTAGGAGAAAAATTCATAGCAATAGTAACAACAGCTGTGATGGCCACGATAGCGGAAACGGCGCGAGAACTTCTAATGTCGCATACACAGGCACAATGGTTATATGTCATATCTGACACGAGGGGACGAGAAAACTTTTCCAATCTGATCAACGATTTGTATGAAGGAGAGAATGTTGCTTATATTTATAATGTTACGGAGAATGACGAAGGATGCGAGGTTTGTATTAAGTTGAACTGCTTCATTAAGTTCCAATTATTATTTATAATACTTTATAAGTCCATTGACGATAATCGTGGAAAGTACAAGCGTGTGACAGTAAACGCGATAGGTTGTGGTTTCGATTCCCGTTCGATTCTTTGTTCAATTAGGCAAGGACAGTTTTTGTTCTGCTATACATATGCCTACTGCAAATTGTGTTTAATACATATAAGTAAAAGGTAAAGCTACATTACTGAAGCGGTTCAAAAAATCTATTTATTAATTGTACACGGATATATATAACTATTTAGCACTTTCTATTAAGCAGCTACAGCTAAAGATGGCTGCGCAGATTTGATTTTCAGATTTTTTCTTACTTTTCATTACTTTCTTCCCGATTAAATAATGCGCAAACGTTCAGAAAATCGAACCTCAGGGCGGCCACGACTTATTGGCCGTACTGTAATATCCTCAACCGTAATATCATCAAACTAAGAAAATATTTTGTGACAGTAGTAGTAGTTTTGATTCAATTTATGCACGACTTTTCATTGAAATATTAGAATTTACATTAGAATCCACAGAATTTGCATGTTTTACATACACGAAATTAATAAATAATATAATTCACACATAAAGTGAACATCTTAATATTGAAAATGATTTCTTTAACCTACGTTCTAACAGAACGGCCTGCTATGCTACGCTAAGGAGATGATGAGTGGATTCATATCAGCGCTGGACTCTGCTGTACAAGAGGAGTTCGATGTGGCGGCGCAAGTGTCAGACGAGGAGTGGGAAGCGATACGGCCCACTAAGCTACAACGACGAGATACGTTATTGAAACATATGCAGGTTAAACTTTTTACGTATTTTCCCGCATAGCAGAGTAGGCAGAGGGAATCTGGTGTTAGCACACTCCGTTCCACACTTTTCACCCAGCTTTCGGTACATTGTGTATTCAGTGGCGGAACTCAACGCCACGTTCTGTCTGCCAGAGCGAGAAAACTAAAATCAAATAATCATTGCCAAGAGTACGATCGAACCCACAACCATTGTGTTTACAGTCACACATGGTCCCACTGTTCTGTGTTCATGTGCAGGTGAATGTTAATAATACCGTTATCTAGTTTGTTATCTGTAGTTGAGGTATAAACAATTATTTTGAATTGATTTTTTTACTATAAACTAAGAAATAAAAAACTACATACATATATCTCAATAATATTCTCAAATAAATTACGTAAACAGATAATTATAACAGCAACTAATAGAGTATACATAAATTTATTAATATTAATCTCTCGTAATAATATATAATAACTCTTTTAGCAATACATAATGTTAAAAAGTAAATGCGGCAACTGTAGCTCGTGGCGGGCGCTCGCCGCCGACACCTGGGGGGCCACTTACAGGGAAAAAACATATGAAACTAAACGTAACGTGACGTCCATCGTTATTGAACACGTTGAATTATTGAATGTGAGTATTATATTGAGAAAGTTTTTTAGTTCAGTTTTCCATTACGTATTTTCAGACTAAGGATCAATTGGCTACAAGAATTCTGAAAAAAATAATAATAATAAGCTTTCTGTCCAAACGATTATTTCAAAGCAATTACCATTGAGTAGTTTGTAATAATCTCCTTATAGGGATGCTAGCAACATAATTAACGTTGTAGCAATGGCAAAAGAATTGCGACGTAACTTGATAAGAACACCATGACAGTTGATAGTGTAAAAGCGTTAGATTTTTTGTTGTTAGTTTGGGCGGTCTCCAAGAGGCGCGGGTTTCACATGCCGTTACGTAAATTTTTTTTTAGTTTTTCTCAAATATCAGATCATGATATTTTGTAATGTAATAAGGTAAGTATTTTAAGATAATTTTCCTTCAACAGGTCGGTGTTTGGCGGCCAATCGATGGTATAAAATTTGAAGACGTTCTGTTTCCTCATATTGCACATGGGTTTCGTGGTAAAGAGCTGCCTATTATCACCTATCATGTAAGTTATATACATCCGTATATAAAAAAACATTTTGCTTACTAAAATTAAGATAAAACATAATTATAAACATAGTATCGATGATACTGGATGATGGTCACGTGAAAAGCGTAAGGACCTCCCGGAGGGCATGAATGACTGTGGACGAGACAAAAGAGATATGCAGAGACTGTAGTGATTTGGACATTTTCTATCTGGCTCCCATTCTAGGAATAGAACGTGAAATATTAAAGTAAGCAAAATAAGTTATAACTTTATTTTCAGAATCCCCCATGGACATATTTACAATCAAACGAATCTGGATCTATCGTTAGCTATCGTGGTCTACTTTTCGATATTGTAGAACAACTGGCAAAAAATAAAAATTTTACGTAAGTAGAAATAGTAATGAAATAGTACGTTTATTTTAGAAATAGTAATGAAAGAGATCGAATTTAGAAAATAATTATTTGAAAAATAATTGTTTTCTAAATTTTTTATATTGATATTTAACGCACTAAGTTTGACTACTTTATGTAACGCTTGAAAAAAAAGTTATTTTAAAAAATACTTAGACTTTGAGGCCATTGTGTCGGGTGAATTAACTAATTTCATTTTCTCTCTCTGGCAAGACAAAGCACGGCGTTCAGTTTCACCGCTCAACACGCCACCGGACAACGAGTGGCTTTCTCTACTTACCTGTTGCATGTGGAATAGACCATGATCTTTCACGCTAAACTAAAAATCACAATAACAGATTTAAACACTATTGAGTATTCTAGTCATTAATTCAAATGTTGTTATTTCAGCATTCGAATAGTTTTACCCGGAAATATAAAACAAAATCACACTAACGACTCTGCGACGGATGTGAGTCGTCTTTGCTTTATAAATATATTTTAAAAATCATGTTTCTAATGGTGTTATAGATATACGTAGTTATTTTGCAATTTTATTTTTTAAATTCAATACATAGATAAGTATACACATAAATAGAAATGAAAGTATTTTTAGGATTCCGAATTTTTTCCTTAAAAGGTATTTAAGGAAAAAAGGAACCGTTATAAGATTACTTTTTTTATGGAAAAGGACAAGGCAAACGAGCGTTTGGGTCACCTGATGGTAAGTGATTACCGCCGCCCACGACACCGTGCAACACCAGAGGAGCTACAGGTGCGTTGCCGGCCGACAAGGTGGAGATAGACGCGCTTTTTGAAGGTACCCATGTCATATCGACCTGGAAACACTGCTGCGGGTAGGCCATTCCACAGTTCCGTGGCGCGTGGAAGGAAGTTCCTACGAAACCGCACAGTAGTGGATTGCCACGTATCCAGATGGTGTGGATGATATTTAAGTTTATGGCGTACTGTGCGGTTAGAAAATTCGGCGGCAGGTAACAGGTCAAACTGTTCTTCAGAACACTCCCCATGATAAATGCGATAGAGAACGCAGAGCATGGAGACGTCTCTACGCAAAGCCAAAGTATCTTTCACAGATCATTGGGTCCCCAATGATTCTGATGGTTCTACGTTGTATGCGATCAAATGGTTCAAGCTGATACTGGGGTGCACCAGCCCAGAGATGAGAACAGTATTCCATATGAGGCCGAACCTGGGCCCTATATTTGGCCAAACAGTGTTTTGGCGGGAAGTACCGTCTCGCTCTATTGATGACTCGCAGTTTCTTCGAGGCCAACTTGGCCTTGCTTTCTAGATGATCGCGATACTGGCAGTCACTCGAAACATTAAGGCCCAATATACTGATACTGGGCGCGGCTGTAAAGGGAGTGTTTTGAAAGACTGCCGATACGATAAATGGTGGTTTTTTGTGTTTAACATGCAAACTTGTGTCTTTAGGGGGTTAAACTGAACTAAGTTCCTTTCACCCCATGAGGAGACTTTGTCGAGGGGTGCCTCAACAGAAGGCACAAGTTTATTTCGGCACTGTTTAGCGTTTTCCCGAGAAAGAGTTGCTCGGCCGGAGAAAACAGCGTCCACTGTGCTATCATCTGGATAGCAATGAATGGTAGAACATCCTCTAACATGTCATGTCATGTTATGTCACTGGTGTCCGTCTGTCTGTCTGTCAAGATCCTTTATCTTAGGAACACTTGGAGATATCGGGTTGAAATTTAAACCATTACTCAATCAAATCTATGTATTTTTTCTATCTATCGGTTCCATTATTTCCTGAAAAAGTCATATATCTATACTTACTTAAAAACATATGGCCGTTTATATAATAAAAAATGCGTATTTTGACACTATAAAGGGGATAAAAATCAATAGGATACTTCCGGTGGACCTGGAATTATGAGATTTGTCTCGAAAATTGTGTAGAAAATGGGAAACACTATCCTCCTTCTGGCTGTTTGTACTGTGTAATATTATGTTTGAAGAAAGGATGCTAATAAAGAAACTGTTATTCAGATGTCTCACAGCGTAAGTTCCATGTTGACTCTGTCTGCGATTGCGAAGGGCCGTGCGGCGCTTGCGGCCGCTGCGTTCACTGTTTTATCTGATCGGAACCCAGGTAACATGTGTTTCGATATCATATGAAAATATATATATTGTCTAGAGAATATTTCATAGTAACTAACTTATATAAATAGATGAAAAAATATGAAGTAGCGAGAAGAAAAAAGAGATTATAAAAGCTCTATTTGAGTCTAAAATTTATTAAATGGTTCTTAAAATTAATCAGCTTCACGCTGTATACCGCGCACTGCACAGGTAGAGAGAACCTAGTGTTAAGACACTCCGTTCCTCACTTTCTGCCGAATTCTGGAGGCATTGCGTGTTGAGTGACAGAACTCAACGCCGCGTTTGTCCTCGACACCAAATATTAAAATTTAGAAGTTTTTATTATTTACGAGTTATTTTACGCCTCAGACTTCGGTTGTCAACAAAAATGTGTGTATTTATAAATTAAGTCATTGGTTTGTATGAAGTGAAGAATAATTAATCGGTCTCTCAGTAAAATGATGTTGTTTGTGTTAATTTTTTCTATCAAGTTCTATCATAGGAAAGGAGTGTTTTTGTCTTACTAATGTTGTTGAGTATTAGCAAATTAACAAATTTAAATAATTTGTCAAGTCATGAGTGTTCCAAAATACATCACAATAAAAAAAAATATTTTAATTTAGAAAACGTATAAAAATTTGAACGTAGCGAGACTTGAACCCGCACCTCCTAGAAACCGACCAGGAGGCGCGGGTTCGAGTCCCGCTACGAGATTCATATTTTTTTACGTTTTCTAAATAAGTATTTTTTTTCCTAAGTTAACCTTTCCTAACACTTTAAAAATGTTAGAAATATATTTTTCCACAAATTGCACAGATATAACTTTTGTAAATATAAAATAATAAAAAAATGTCGTTTCACTTAGGTATAAACTACACACTACCGATTAGTACTCAAACTTATTCGTTCATGATCGCTCGTCCAAGAGAGTTAAGTAGAGCGCTACTATTTCTACTGCCTTTCACTACAGACGTAAGTTATTTTTATGTTTATGTTATATTTTGGAAAATCATTTGATTATGCTCCTAATCCTCGTATTTATTAGAAAATTGTGTAATTATTTCACAGTTATCTACGTAAGCGGTAAGTAGGTAGGTCGGCAAACGAATTATTTCCGGGGAATTCGGTTGCGGGAGCTCCAGGATAAAACGCTTATATGTAGCTCCACAACCTTCTGCCTTTCTGTAAAAGTCCCATAAATAACGGTTCAGCTTTTCTCGAGGTTAGCCCGGACAAACAGAGAGATATACAGACAAAATTTTAAAATTGTTTGTTGTTTTTCAGTGTCAACAAGTTATAGACAAACATTTAAATTTTATTACAACACGTATTGTAACGAAGGAAATCATTAACATTACGAGTAAAAAAAATAACAAATTTATACTTACTCAACCATATTACATTATAAATATATATATCTCGGATAGATACCTGTATTTTTCTTAACCAGACTAGTAGTCCTTTTACTAGGATTCGTAACTACAGCCATCGATTCCCTTAATTATTATATAAATACAAAAGTTATAATAATTGAAACCTTTTATTTTATAGACATGGCTGTGTTTAGGTTTTGCTGTTATTTTGATGGGCCCCACGCTTTATATAATTCATAGGCTGAGCCCATATTACGACGCTATGGAGATTACACGAGAAGGCGGTTTGTCCACAATTCACAACTGTTTATGGTATATCTATGGAGCTTTGTTACAGCAAGGTTAATATAAATATTTATTGTTTAAATTGTACGTATATTAGCAAATAAATTACTGATTCGAACAAATTCTATCATCGATATCATTCTCGTTCCTTTACTCTTTTTAGAAAACGTATAATAAATTTAATGTATCAGGATTTGAAAATATTTTTTTTAACCTAGTTTAAAATGATAAAAATATTTTGTCTATTCTCCACTTATTTTATCTATTCTCTACTTATTCTCCACTTAAAAATGATAAAAATATTTTGTCGATTCTCCACTCTTACGGTACAGTAGGGGGTATCCTATAACCTTTTAAAAATCAGATCACGAAGACTTCGGATCTTCGTGTATAGTTATTCAAGCTCCATCTTAAGTTATAAAGCAATACACTTAAGATTGAGTTACAGGATGACATTTTAAAATTTAAACAATACAAAAAAAAAATTATAGTTATATTATGTATGCTATATTTTCAATGTATTCAGTTTATAATCAATAACAAGTATACTATTCAAGCATTATATAACGTAATATATTAATATATGTTTTTTTTTTTAATTGATAGGAGGTATGTATCTTCCTCGAGCGGACAGTGGGCGTCTCGTAGTCGGTACTTGGTGGATAGTCGTTTTAGTAGTGGTCACTACTTATTCAGGGAATTTGGTCGCTTTTTTGACTTTTCCTAAACTTGAAATACCAGTCACTACTATATCTGAACTTTTGGAAAGTAAATCGTATACTTGGTCTATTAGTAAAGGATCATTTTTGGAGATGCAATTGAAGGTATGTGGCTAATTGATTTTATTATTGCATTGTAATCTGGCTAATATATAAAAAAGGTGTATATGGAAAGTATTCATTTTATTTAATAAATAACATCATATTCAAGAAGTTTCCAGCATAATTGAGTTCTTAAACCTAAAGTAGTTGTTTTAAATCCTAGTACTCGTAAAAGAAAATAATATGGACGATGTGTCAATGTAATAATTATTAAATGTATCTTTTATGCATTTACTTTTTTTAAATGTATTATGATGTTTATTAAAAGAATATTTTATTCCCTTTTTGGTAATAATTTATTACGTGATAAATACCTATGTATCTACGTTCAGTTTAGGCACAACATGTATATGTTAAAAACATTTTGTTTTATAACGACCATATATCATTTAAATAAATAGTTCAAATAAAGTAATAACAAATTTTATAAAAATTATAGAGTTCTGACGAGCCAAAGTATATAGCGCTAGTGAAAGGGGCGGAAGTGACTGGCGGCATTAACGTTGTTGAAGGCAGCCTCGTTTCCGGTAAGAAAATTTATTTCACATACAACTTTAACTGGAAAACTTGTTGCATTGACGTTATGACGTCCGATGGATTTTTCGCTTAGAAAAAGCGGATTTAAGTTTCAAAATAGTATGGAAATATTAATTCTATGTATTTGTTTCTATGCAATTTTTTCAATGCGAATATCTTTTTTTATGATATAAATAAAAAGGTTCAACAACGAGTTTCAGTCTCTTACAAGGCTATTTGGAAATTATAATTCATAATTATATTATTTTAAATAATATTTTTATCAAATTTCAAAAGTAAATACAATTTTTTTACCTACAGATTTATATAATATTCAACTTTTAAATTAAAATTGTATAACATAAGCTCGAAGCTATTCAGTAATCTCATTACTGAATATGCACTTAGGCAAATAATTTTTAATGAAAAATAATTTTAACAAAATAGAAAACGAAAACGATAACAAAATAAAAAATTTGATCGTAGCGGGACAGGGGGCGCGGGTTCGAGTCCCGCTACGTTCAAATTTTTATACGTTTTCTAAATAAGATTTTATTTTTCTAAGTGTGTAATAACACTATAAAAATGTTAAAAATATTTAATGAATTTTCTCTATTCAAAATTAAGCAATAATATAAAAATATAACATTTAACAGCACTATATATAATTTTCCCCAAGGCTCAGAGATATTAAACCGGGTCCGCAATCAACGCCACGCGCTGATAGACTGGAAGCTGCGTCTCAGTTATCTCATGAGAGCTGAGACCGTCAAAACTGACACCTGCGATTTTGCTTTGAGTAAGACATAATTATATTTAGTTTGCACTTGTAAAATATATTAAATATATTTTTAATTTCTTATATTTTTTGTATTTTAACTGTAATTTTAGAAAAATATACCTCCCAGGACTTTCCACGCTTTGAATGATGGTACAAAGTTGTAATTTATTTAAGCATTCCGGTTAAAATATTAAAAGTTTTTTTTTTAATAATGTTAATAAAGCTTCCAAGGTGGCACACTTATGTGTGTGCCAACTACTGATACTATCATTTAAAAAAATAATAATAAAAGGAAAGGCCGAGAGGAGTTGAAACAATTTTGAAGCTTCATACTCAAAGTATGTGTGTGTAAACATCTGTCGTATGATTTTTGTTTTAATTCTACTGATACTAATATCAATCGAAAGTTAGTTCTTTGTTAGTCGAAATTCATCCAAGGGTTCTGAACCATATATTTCCTGATTATAGGTCAACTAGAGTGTAATTTAAAACTTTATTAATGAAATGCAATACAAATATAAGCTTGTAACAATTTCCTTTTGTGATGTGACCTATAAATGTCCATTTTTCAGACTTTTCCTTTGCTTGTATTGTTTAATTTTTATACTAAATCTCTTATCGCACTTATCTCTTTATCACATTTTTTATCAAATTTAATAATTATTATTTACATTTTACGCTGTTTATTCTCTTTCTTAGATTATCATAAACAATAAAAAAAACATCATATATTAGTATTGATAAATTTCAGCCTTTTCCTATATTTTTTTTAACTCAATGGTTGTTGAAATACCAAATATTTTGGTAAGATTTATTCAAGGTTTTTGGGAAGAACACCAAGTTAGTTTAGAATTGATTGTCATAATCTATTTTAAAAAGTTTATTTTAAAAAATCATAAAAAACGTAAACGAAGTGAGTTTAAAATCTATTTCAAAGTTCCTCAGTATAAGAAACCGTCTCGTTTTCTATTCAAATAAAAATCAATAAGTAAAATAATTCAATATACGCTTATATTTCTCTGTAAATTAAGACGTAAATGTATAAGCTTTTATATCGTATGTAGCAGGCATAATACAGACACATTTTACGATTATTAACATTTATAAAATCGTTTAATATTCACGCTTTGCGTTTTTTGTGGTACGTAAACACGCCCAATACAATTTTTAATTGCAATAAGTCAGTGTAGTTTCAAATCATCTCTTTCAAAATCGATATCATCTATACATATATGTATTTTAAATGCTATATTTATTAATTTTAATCTTAGTTTGGGAATAATTTAATGAAATAATAGATTATTTTAATATGTACAAATATAAACTCTTGAATATTTTAAATTTAAATATATTGGAGAGTTTCCACTAAGATAATTTTGAAATTCAAATAACATCCTTCATCATATTATTATATGCATTCTAATGCAAAGTAGATGCACACACTGTGGAGTAATTGTATTAGCTCTACAAGCATGTTTCAACGTTTAAAAATATGTAATAAACTTTTTTCCTTTATTTTATTCATGTTTCTCTTTTTTAGCTTTACGCTTTATCGGCACAGCAGGTATTACTATTGTATAGTAGCGGAACTCAACGCCGTGCTTGCCTCGACACCAGAGTGAAGAAATAAAAATATCAAATATGTCGTTACCTCGAGTGGGACATAAAGCCATAATAATTTAAGTTTTGAACTGTCTGATATAAACAAACAAAAATATTACGTTTCTAGCTCACCTTTTAAATTATTATTTTGCTCTAAAGGTGCCGAAGAATTTATGGATGAGCAGATAGCAATGATAGTTCCTGCCGGAAGTCCGTACCTCCCTGTGATAAATAAAGAGTAAGAACTAGTTAATCTTGTTCGAAGAATAAAGATAATTATGAAAAATATAATATAAAGGTATATCATATTTTTCATAATTACCAATAAACGCTTGTGCGTTTGAGTGTAAACGTGACGGTTGAGGGTTCGATTCCCAGTCGGGAGAACGAAATATACCTACAGTATTATATTTTTTTCCTTAGCGAGGATTTGGGGTTTATCAAACCTAATGTATTGGTTGGGTTTATCCAAGGTATGCTCACACACATCTCACTTCAATACGGCATGTATTTACCCGATATCAAATTGGGGACGTGTTCCTTCACCCTCACACGATGCTTTTCTTTGTTTGACCGATGTATGATAACCTTCAGTCACAATCTAGTTTGTATACGCCTGCCCACTGCAAAAGAATATTACTTTTCACTAATCTCAAAAATTGTCTAAATGTCTTATTAGGCTTGAATATAGTTTTTATAGCAGTTCTTCTTAAGATGTTGCCAATCCTGTCTGTAACTTCCTTAAAATATGGTAGAAATGCCGGCTGTCTTTCTACTGTGAGTGGCTTGTTGGTCTTCTGACAACCTTGGCGGGGAACTGGCAGCTTGTTCTGGGGGACGGCATTCTTCACCTGTAGAAGAGTCGCAGAGGTGGTGGGTCCTCTGACACAAAGATTTGCCAACGGTAGATAACTGTGTAGGATGATGGTGAGATTCATAATTGAGATATCTATTGGTGTGGGTGGGTTTCCAATATACTGTGTGGCCTACCATTAGGATTTTTTTTTACTACAAATCCATATGGATTTGTAGATAAATCTAGCATACGCTAGAAAAAATATTAATTAGATTTTAATTATAGCAAATTTTATAACATTTTACATAATCTAATAAATTATTAAATACTAAATAACTAAAAAAACAATATTACAATTAATTAAATTAAACGCCATTTTAAACTAATTAACATTAGTTTACATTATAATTGTAGATTAAATCGTATGCATAAAGCGGGGCTCATCACAAAGTGGCTGAGCGCCTATTTGCCAAAGCGCGACCGCTGTTGGAAGACCTCCACCGTGGAGGAAGTCAACAACCACACTGTAAATCTTAGCGATATGCAGGGCTCATTCTTCGTGTTATTTCTTGGTAATTTAAAGTTTAATTAATATATTAATTATATTCATTAGTTCACATTTAGAGGTCTGGTAAAACGATAAAGCGCGGCGTCGTTTACCGCAATTCAACACGCAATGCCTTTTAAAATGGGGAACGGCGCGTCTTAACGTTAGATTTTCTCTGCCTACCCTGCCATGCGGGGTACAATAGGAAGCTGATTAAATTAAATAAAAAAAATAATGCAAGTTTGAGAACATAGG
>DWQW01005116.1:0-18380 GCA_018249695.1 Heliconius erato demophoon
GTAAAAACATAATGAATAACATTTTAAAAAGTTAAAAATAGTTTAATATAAAGAAATTACCCTGTAAAATAATATTTTAATCAGCTTCACTGCTGTATCCCGCACACAGTAGGTTAGGCAGAGGGAATCTAGTGTTAACACACTTATTTCCCCACTTTCCGCCGAATTTTGGAGACATAATAAAATAATATTTATTTGAGTAAATTTAATCGAAAATTTGATATTGCTATGCACTGTTGCACTAAGCTGTCTGCTGCATGACGTAGAGCTACATAGATTGTAACATATTTAATGAATACGTAATTTGATACGATCGATGTCTTCATAAAATCTCATCGTAATTTATCATCACATTTGATTACTTTATCACTAATAATATAGCATATTTGAAAGGTACCGCAATACCCACTGAAGCAGAGGTCGTGTCTTCGATTACCATTCAAGGCAAAATAGTAGTTCAGTTTTTTATTGGAAAATTTTCAATGATATTTAATGATAAATATTATATACAGGATTTCAACATGATTAAAAGTCCTTCGCGAGTTAGTCAATCCGTCTGTAACTAAAACATATTTTATAGAGCCTCTAAAGCCGATTTAACCGCTGTAAATACATTTACTGTTAAACATCAATGAAACGCTAATTGATGTCTCTGAGTGTGGCAATAAAATATGTGTAATATGTATGTTTATAAATAAGTTGTAACAATCGCATATACGAGAAGTACGTGACTTAGTGGTTGCAGGACTTGGGCGGTTTCCAAGGGACGCGGGTTCGTATCCCATTACATTTAAATTTTATACGTTTCCTAAAACATACTTTTTCTTTCCAAAATGTGGGAACTTTACTTTAATTTTAATTAAAAAAAAAATTTTATTTAAAAATATTATTGTACAATCCAAAGCTGTAACTAAGATTAATCATTGTTGTACAATTTAAACATTAGAACTATTAGTACATCTATCCAAATGTTTTAAAGCTTTCAATATATTTAGAACGTATGTAACGTGTTTAAAGAAAAAATGAGCTTCACGCTAGCCTCAATTTAATCTTCCTTTCAAATTTTTTTGCCATAAGATCTTCTTATATAAATTTTGTACTATAGCTATAAACTAATATGCAGTTGCTTATTTTATGTTTCTTTCTCCCTATACTGGTAGAGTAGACTAAGCATGGCGTTGATTTCCGCCACCCAACACGTCTCAAAAAAATCTAAAAAGCTGCTATTGTTGATCCACTAAACTCTTTTACCTTACATGCAAATTTACAGCGTTCTACGCCGCGTAGTTCTAGCTTTGCGCTATCTGTCAATCACTAAATAACAGGAGAACTTTATTTATTAAATTAATTTCATTCCCACATTCTAATAGACAAAATGTGGCGTTTAGTTCTGCCACTCCAAACGCAATATCTCGAAAACTTATCTAAAAGTGAGAATGAAGTGTCCTTAACACCAGACAGACCGATTTCTAGATGAGCTAACTTTCAATACCTATTAAGCATGATATGTGAAGATTGAAATTATAATAATGTGAGCGTCAAATTGGCATTATATATATAAGATTAATATTCAAATAAGATCCGCAATTAAATATCCAAATATTTCGCAATTAAATAATAATCCGCCATAAAAATTCGAAATAGTTAAGTCATTAATTATATTATTGTAAATAAGAGGATAATTTGTTTAATTTCAAATAATATACAAGATTGGTTTTTTGATGTTTTTTTGTATTGATCCCATACCAACATCGTGTCTGACCGTAGGCGCAGAGGTTGTGGATCTGATCCTCACCTGAGGAAATAATTTTTTTCTAGTTTCTCTCTATATTACGCACATAGCAGGGTATGGACTAGGAACTTGGAAACCCAGAGTAAAAACACTCCGCTCTCCATTAATACACTTCTTTTACTCCCTTTCCCGCGCGTTACCTCGTTACCAGAGCGAAAAAATTAAGATATTTCATTTCCTCGAATGGGAATCGAATCCACTGGATGGCGATTCGATTCCCACTCGAGGAAATGAAATATCTTAATCTGTCGCACTTACAGACGCACGTTTGTGTCCCTACGCCACAATTCGCCTCATATAGTTTATTTTTTTTTATTATGAAGCATTATTGGATTTTTTTTATAGGACTTTTTTTTTTTTTATTGGAACAGCATCTGACAGTAAGCACGTGTATGAGTTTGACCCCTAGTCGGTGTAAAAATTATATTTCAACGGAGAACAAAGTGTCTTAACACTGCCTCTCTTACCTTCCAACCGTACCGTACTTTGACGGAAAAGATTTTAAACGTAAAACGAAAATAAAATAGGTATATTATATATACGCGTTCCTTGAACTCCGGACCATACTTACACCGTAAAGTTGGTAATTCCAGCGTACTATAAGGTAGCAAGTAAAGTAGTTAAAACAATCACCATTCGTAGGAGTTAGCGTTACGCAAACGAAAGTAAATTTATTACAGTTAACCGATCATATCGGAACTATGCCAAGGCTTAGAAGAACTGAAATGATCAATTAGGATTGTGCTGCACTTATGGCGGTTATGTAATTATGGCTTCTATTAACTGTTTTTTTAGCCTGGCGGTATATGCGGATCCTGGCTGAGAGGGTAGGCAGAGGGAATCTAGTGCTAAGACACTTTGTTTCCTATTTTCCTTTGAAATTGTGGACTTCGTCCGCTTTCCTCTTGATCCACGTGAAATTCTCCCGCGATGGTTGCACGCCTAGTGACCACTCGCTTCCGCGGAATATATGAACACTAGTTAGCACTTCTGCCTGTAGCTTCGTGAAAGAATCCGCCCAGAACAAACAAAATTGCAGGCATGGAGAACTGTCTTATCATTAGGCTCCCTCTGTTTGAGGTGGAAAAAAAAATGATTACATGAGTAAAGTTTATTTTGGCTAAATTTAAACTGACCTACCATCTATTACTTTAGATCTGTGAGTAAAAAAAAATATACTAATAAAATAATATATATACTATTTTTCTTATTGTGACACTACCTTAATACTAAGTATTAATTCCTTCTAAGGATGAGATAAACTTAAATTGTTTAAATTTCCTAACCAAAAGTAGATTTTTATGTAACTTTGAAAGCAATTAATGGTATTTAACTTTTTAGTTCTTACAAAGAGGCTGACGCAATTTTTCTGTTATTTACTTTCCTACATGGTCAATATATTGTTTTGTTTATTTTTCCTATAATTATGCTTTATCCTTAGTGGGATAGTTAGAGACAGCAGAGCGCTAAATACTACAGTCTCTTCTTACCTCTTTGGCCTCGCCACTGTCATCAACCTCTTGTGGGAGGTCCGTTGTAAAAGTTCAACCGAGGTCGCCCCCTGCTTCTCTTACGACCCACTCTCGCTTAATAAATCTTTTTTGTAAATAACTGGCAAATGTGCTACTATGCTAATATTTCCTCGTCTGTCTCTTCAATTCAGCTGTAAATGTCAACTGTAAATGCAATGTTTGTAGGTTTAAATTAACTGATTATAATTAAATAAGTTTCATATCCTTACTCTGGTAAGATAAAGCCCAGCGTTAAGTTAGAAAATTAAAAAATAAATCACCATTAGAAAATTAGAAAATTAATCTTTAAATGGGGAAAAGGAGTGTCTTAACACTCCGGACGTTTCCTCTCTGCCTGTCCTACTACATGCGGGATACGGCGTAAAGTATTTCCCACACCGTAAAGTATAAAAGATTGGCAAAGATAAGATGTGGATCTATTTCATATTTCACGGCTCTCGCTATTAGATGTTTTTAAAATTACAAATCATTAACATAAACTTTAAGCAAACTATAATTATCATATTTACTTAATATATGCCGCCTACAGAATATTTACATACGTTTAAAATAAGTTGTAAGAGCCACTTTTGATCGTCATTTAATTATTTAGATATGCCTATTTATATGCAAAAGAATTCAGTTTGTGTGTATAAAACATGTGGTTACTTTTAGTAGCATGACAGTTGAGGGTTCAATTCCTATTCGTGGGAGTGATGCATTTCAATTTTTCGTTCTGGTTACAATACCTACATCGGCGCAGTATTGGCTTCCGCCACTTCAGATGGACTGTCTACAAAATTTGAACTTGTACTTGTACTAATAAATGAAAATATAAAAATTAAAGTCCATTAACAAATGAAAACAGAAGCGCTCTATTTTTTTTTAAGCTTCAAGCTATATCGCGCACATAGCAGAGTAGGCAGAGGAACTCTAAACCTAGTACTAAGACACTCCGTTCCCAATAAGACACTTGTATTTTTCCCACTTTCCGTAGAATTCTCTAGGCATTACGTGTTGAGTACTGGAACTCAACTTCGCGCTTTGCCCTGATAACATAGCAAAGAAATGGAAAAGTTACATAGTTCATTGCCTCGAGTAGGAATCGAACCCGCCACTGTCTTGTTTACAGTCGCACGCTTGTGTCCCTGCACCACAACGATGACGAAAAGTAAATGAATTCTAAAATTATATATTCAATCAAGTTGTTTGAAGATATAATTTTATTCATAAAAAATATTAAAGTAGCGATCCTTTTAAGCTTATACTTAAAAGACTAAAAACGGTAGCTATTTAATTTAAATACAATAGAAATCTACATAAGGCATTGCAAAATATGTTCGTAGGTGTTACTTATATAACTGCGGAGCAGAGTTCAAATTGTTTTGTAACATTTCTTTAAAAGGATAATAAAATTTAAATTTTACTGCTTCGCTTTGACCAGTTCAAGATACCTTGTTGACATTTTATTTTAAATATTTTTTTAGCTTTACTTTTTTTTATTCCTATAAACCAAAGTAAATAAAGAGAACCTGGTGTGAAGCCGTTTTTTCACTCTACTAGAGAGAAGAAATCATGCCTTTAAGTGGGAACCGAACCCAGTCAATCACTTTATTGCAGCCGCTGCGCCACCGAGGCCTTAAAAAATAATTTTAGTTTTATGCTGTATTTCGCACATAGCAGACCACACGGGGTAGCCAGAGAGAACCTGGCAATCTAGATTTTTTTCCATTAAGACATTTTCATTGTCCAATACCAGCCTAATACTGGAGGCATTGCGTGTTGAATGGTGGACCTCAACATCACGCTTTACCACGTTACCACATCGAGAAAATATTCAATATTTCATTTCCTCAAGTGAGAACCGAACCCACGACCTGTCGCGTTTAAAGTCTTACGTATGTAAGGTCTAAGGCAGATAATAAAAAAGTCGTATAAATCACTACATACTCGTACATATTATAATGTTTACAACATTTGCGAAGTCACGACTAATCGCATATATATGATTGTCGGCTGACATTGACCCCGGAGAAGAATACACCGCCTCGCACTTGAAATGAACTTTGAATGTCGCGTTTTAATGTTGTCATTTTGTTGTACGTATTATATACTAGCATCTCTTGCGTCTTCTTCCGCGTGCTCTAATGAAAATAAGTAAGAGTTCAAAATAATTGAAGTGATGTTATATTGTGTATATATATGGCATGTCTCGTTAAACGGACTGTCCTAAACAAAAAGAATTCTTCAATTCGAACCAGTAACACCTGAGATTAACGCGTTTATACTAACGTTAAGGCCAGTCGTGGCGCAGGAGCACAGTGTACGGCTGTAAACGCGAATTTTGTAGATTCGATTCATATTCTAGGAAGTGTAGTATTTGATATTTTAATTTTCTCGCTTTGGTGAGGGCAAGGGGCGACACTGTTCCGTCATTGAACACATAATGCCTCCAGAATTTGGTGGAAATTGGGGAACGGCAGTGACTTAATGGGTAACGAAGTATCTTGACCCTCGTTTCCCAATCAGCCACTCAGTACCGGAAGAGTTTTGTATATAATATAGATTAAAAATGTACATTTCCCAACGATGTATAAGTGATATTGTTAAACGAGTTCGCATTAAGACATAAAAGATTGGTTAACTTGATGATTATAATACTTATTATGTAACTAATATAATATATGTTTGCTTCACCGTTTGGTGTGAGACTATTGTGGCGCAGTGGATAATATTTGACTCTAAACACAATGTTTGAGGGTTTACTTCCAATGGCCAACATTAAAATTATTCTTGCTAGGATCTCATTTTTACAAACTTTCTATGTATAATACCTTAATAATTTAATAAATAAAATATAGCACATTTCTTCAAAACAAATTTGAACCCACAATCATCACCATAGTGTTATCAACGAAGAGATTTATAAAGCTATACTCATATACACTCGTATACATAAATTACTTTATTACAAAAACAGTATTAAAATAATCAAAAATTCCACTAAATCGTATATATTTTTAACTCAACTCCATCATAAATCAGTATTAACGCTCTAATAACTTTCATTCACTTACATTACATATATATAATATGTTCTTTTAAAAATGTATGCTTGTATACGTGTACGTCATATTCATACAGAGAAAGGCTTATCTCGGTTTGGAGCGCGTTGATGTCGTTTCCATTGAACCACGATATTGTCAATAATAATATACGAAGTTATTGACGGTATTGTAAAGAGATTATAATGCTTATGTAGATTATGTAGACTTTCATATCGAGGCCAACGTGGCACAGAGGCATAAAGGTGTGACTGTAATTTGTCGCTTGTGGGTACGATTCCCACTCGATGGAATAAATTATTATTTATTAATTAATATTTTCATTTCTTCGCTCAGGCACCAAGGCAATAATGGCGTTGAGTTCCGCCACTGAACACGCAATGCCTCAAAAAATTTGGCGGATAATGGTAAACGGAATGTCTTAATAGTAGGTTTCTTCTACTTACCCTGCTGTGTGCGGGATGCAACGTGAAGCTGATTTATTTATTTATGTAGATTTTGAACTCATCGTCTTAGCTGCATGCTTTATCCTGCATAGCTGGATAGGTAGACAGTTCAAGACACTACGCTTTCCTTGCACTGCCTAATATTTGAGACATTGCTATGGTTTGGATTTCCGAGCTCAATTATGTGCTTGTTCTTGTTACCGGGGCGGGGAAATAGAAAAATAAAAATTTCCTCAAGTGGGAATTGAGCCCAGAATAGTTGACAATCAGGCAGGATTTGTGCCCCTGCGTCACGATAGACCTTGATAAAATAATTAAGTTAAAATTAATTAATTAAGTAAAATAATTTGGGTGCACGAGGGTGAAGCTGTAAACGCGATGGTTGTGGGTTGGGTTCCCACTCGGCGGAATGAAATATTTAACCTTTTCATTTCCTTGCCTTGGTAACGAAGCAAAGCGTGGCGTTGAATTTCGCTACTCAAACAAAATACAATGCCTCGAGAACTTAGCGGAAAGTGTGAAACCGATGTATCAAATGGGGACAGAGTGTCTTAACACTCCGCGTTCCCTATTATGTGCACGATACACCGTTAAGCTAAAAATTAAGTTAAAATTTTATCTGTAATATATATAATGGAAACGAACCCACGACCTCAAACACGTCACTGCTGACGAGTGACCTGTTCAGTACATTCTCCAATCACTGTTATGTAAGTTATGCGAGTTCTATACAAAACATTAAACTTTATTAGCCATTTATTTTGTGAGATCATTATTTTATATTTAACTACTTATGTATTATAACAAGATGTAATAAAATTTTAATTAAATTGACTCAAATAAGCGATAATACAATATGTACCTATCTATATAAAGGTAGCTTTTTTTTTTCATTTACACACTTAAAGCCACTCGTGGTACAGGGGCACAAGCGCGTGTTTATAAATGCGACAGGCTGTGGATTCGATTCCCACAGGAAGAAATCAAATATTTAACGTTTCCATTTCCTTGCTCTGGTAACGAGGCAAAGCGTTTAGTACCGCTACTAAACACGTTATATCTCAAAACGGATTTGAAATGTCTCTATGGGAACAGAGTCTCTTAACGCTAGATTCCCAGGTTCTTTTAGCCTACACTGGTATGTGCGGGTTATAGAGTGGAGTTGTAATAAAATTTAAAAAAGTCACAATTAAGCATCCTCGCACACATGTCATATATAGAGTGTCAAATCACTTCGTTCTCCACTTTCCGCCCGAATTCAATACTTAAAATCGTAACTAATTATTTGAAGCACATCAGCGTCTTAGGAACTCTTGTGAAAGTAATATAAGAAAAATCTTAAGCATCACAGCTCTTTCAAAAGCCGAGGATATAAAATTTTATGTATTTTTAATGCCAGCGTAAACTAGAGCGATCGCAATATGACATTGTAAAATGCACATAAAATAATCCAATACAAAATCAAATCAGCTTCAAGCTGTATCCTATACATAGCAGGGTAGGCAGAGGGAATCTAGTGTTAAGACACTCCGTTCCCCACTTTCTGCTGAATTCTAGAGGCATTGCGTGTTGAGTGGCAGAACGCAACGCCGCGCTATGCCTCGCCACATATAAATTTAAGTAAATATTTCATCTCCTCGAGTGGGGATCGAACCCATAATCGATCGGTTTTACAGTCACACTTTG
The DNA here is from genome assembly GCA_018249695.1 of Heliconius erato demophoon. Taxonomy (NCBI): domain Eukaryota; kingdom Metazoa; phylum Arthropoda; class Insecta; order Lepidoptera; family Nymphalidae; genus Heliconius; species Heliconius erato. Next base: position 8,501 of record DWQW01005116.1, read on the forward strand.
TGCCCTGCGCCACGACTGGCCAATTCAATCCAATTATAAGAAAATGTATTGTTTTTAGCTTTAAATTCTTTTCATTTACTCGTAACAATAAAACTCCATAGTGGTGCAGTGAGATAGCGTTTGATTATATGCGAGGGTTGTAAGTTCGATATTCACTCAAGTGAACGAATGAAAATATCATTTTCTATATCTTATAAGGCAAATTACAACGTTAAGTTCCTCTTATAATCTGTCAATTCTAGACCAAAATGTGCTGATATCAATATCTCCCGATATATCTGAATAAAATACAAAAAAAATCCGTGGGATTTGAACCCACTAAAATCTTATACATTCAAATTGGTCATCACTACACCAAAATTATATCCATAAAAATAATGAAGACATCATATTTTCGCAACCGTCTCGTTCGAAGTGATAGGCGAATCTAATTTATATTATGTTATAATATATGTTTTTATTCTTGTTTTTCTTTCAACATGTTGCAGAGAAAAGGATCTTGCAATGAATGTATCGTATTTTACAATGTATGTGAAATTTGAGGGCAGTCATAGCGCAAGGACACAAAAAGTGTGACTGTAAATGCAACAGGCTGTGAGTTCGATTCCCGATCAAGGGTCAATAAAATAATCATTGTTTTCAATTCCTCACTCTGGTAACGAGGCAAAGCGCCGCATTTGCCGAGTTCCGCTACTTAACATGCAATATTTCCAAAATTAGGCGGAAAATGGATAAAGAAAGTGACTTAAAAGAAACGGAGTCTTAATGCTAAACTCAGTTTCCCAGAGTTCCCTCTACCTATTGTGCTATACGCAGAAGACAGCATTAAGCTAAAAAAAAATACAATTATTCCGCCGAATTGGAATCGAACCCACCACCCTGCTTACAGCGAAACATCAACTGTGCTACGACGGCCTCTCGAATAAATTTCCTACTTACCAAAATTTTATGTATACAATATAAAAATATTCCAACCAATACATAGAGAAAGGCTTCACATGCAAAGTGAAAGGTTATCAATAACTTATAATTGGCGGAAATCAATTCGTAATTCGTATATTGTAGGATTATACTTATAGAGACTGTCTCGTTCGACACTTTCTATTACACTCAAAATTTTATTATTGCAAATATCGTGGGAGCGGCCCGTCTGTATATTATGTACAGGAAAGAAGCTTTCTGATGCCGTCGTGGCCTAGAGACAAATCGTGTCTGCAATCGCGATAGTTCTAAGTTTAATTTCCACTAGGAAAAATTCTATAATAAATATAATTGAATGATTCATTTAATTATTTTTTATTTCCTAGTAAGAAGACTAAGGGTGGTGATCAATAAACAATGTCTTAAAGAATTGGACGGCAAGTGGGAAACGGAGAGTCTTAACACTTCGCTTTGCTTATTCTATATGTATGTATATGGGGTAAAGCGTGAAACTATAAAATGACTTTTTTTATTACTTGATTAGTGTACACAATTACATCCACGCGGTCTATGTGAGTTTAGCTTTAGCATCCAATTCCACATAAGATGTTCCAGACCTTAGATTTAATATCGTATATTAGATTTAGATCGTCGTTGAATAACATTGATCAATTATTAGTTAAAAATTCCTTTTTTTTAGTTAGCTGCTCTATTAAATATATTAATTTAAGTAATCTTAGAATAGAATTAGACAGATTATCTTTTTATTAAAGATATATTGTCACGTGTTCCTTACATGAGTCATCATTGGTACATCGAAGCTTAGCGAGTGGCAGCCTTGCTACTAATTTCGCAATCGTTTTGGTCTGAGATCTGTTGATTGTGTTACAAAATGTGGAGTTCTAATTAAACATCGTATTAAAATTAATTTTTATTTGATTTTTAAATGTGCAGAGGCCAGTCGTGTCGCAGAGGCACAAAGTGTGATTGTAAAACCGACTGATTGTGGGTTCGATCCCCACTCGAGGAGATGGAATATTGATTTAAATTTATATTTCCATTTCTTCGCTCAGGTGTCTGAGTTCTGCTACGTAACAAGCATTGTCTCCAGAATTCGGCAGAAAGTGGGAACCAGGGTATCTTAACACTAGGTTCACTCTGCCTACTCTGGTGTGTGCGGGATACAGCGTGAAGCTGATTTATTTGATTTATTTATTTTTTTAAATGTTAGAACACTTTCGAATTAATTTTCATTGGTTTTAATCATCTTTAAAAGGCCGTTGCGGCGCAGCGGCACTACGACTGGCTGTAAACACGCCGGTTTGATTTCTAATCAGTTGAACGAATTATTACTTTTTTCTCGCGCCGATAATTTCTATTAGTTGTGGGAATTCAGTGTGTCCTGTAACAGTGCCGATTGTTGTGAGTCGATTTGAAGCAATATCTATAGAAGAGACACAAATATATATATCTATCATCAAAATTGTTTTTATGTGAGTGGGATCTGTATGTGAGAGAAATCCAGTGATTAAAAGAATATTCACTTAACTTTTTACTATATGATATATAATTTGGTAAAAGTAAATAATAATTTAATAGCAAAATGTTATAGTTCATTCACGTTTTTGCGTATTTCGCATTGTACTTAATGTATATTTCGTAACGATTTCTCAAAATGGTAAAACTTATATGAGCTTTCTATTCAATTTCTTTCGCATGGACTACTTAGTTATTTTTTAACGTATTTGTAATATGCCAGTAACGTATAAAATTATATTAGCATTATAAGAAACAAATTTGAGAGAATTACATCAAAAGCTAATTTTACACATTTTTGAACCTCTTTAACTGACTTTGTCGCAAATAATTAGTATTTTACAATTTTTAAAAATTTTAAATTGATCCCACAAAAACTTTACATTTAAAAAACGACACTTTTGCAGCTTTTACTTTTACTATGAATATTTTTCTTTATTTTTAATTTAATATTTTCACTCCTTTCGCTCTTGAGTCGGTGAAAAGCGACGACGTCGAGCTCCACTCAAAACGCATTGTCTCCAGATTTCAACGGAAAGTGGAGATTGGAGTGTATTACTAGGTTCTCCTGCCTATTCTACTATAAGCGGGATACAGTGTGAAACTGAAAAAATAAGAATCATACAACAATCATATCTACAGACACTAACTACTTTACTAAAACATTTAAAATGACCACATAACATATGAACATAATAAGTAAGCCATTACTATTTAGACCGCATAAACACTTTATAGCATATAGTAACATTACCCACCACACCCGACTGAGCTGAGATTACCCAACAGTGACACAATACCTACATATTATATACACTTATACTTATGTAAGCGCTATATTGGACTCATTTGCGTGTGGTTCAAGTTAAGAGTGTTTTGTTTTTTTTTAATGTGTTTTTTATGTCATAATATTTTTTTTAGTTTCACACTGTATCATATATAGTAGTAGTAATTATACAACAATCCGTTCCCATTAAGACACTTTCGTTCCCCATTTTCCACCGGCTTCTGGTTCTGTGGCATTTGCATGTGATAGTATCATATTTTTTATCTGTTTTAGATATACACATATATTTTTCTTGTTAAAGAAATACCAGAGGGCCTTCATATGCGTCGTTTGTGTGTATTTGACTTCATTTATCCACAAAACTTAATCAGTATTGGCTTTATATAATTTTTTGATTGATATAATATAAAACGCTAACCTTCCACACTTCTTACTTCAATAATATCAATATTTACTTTAAAATTGAAAAAATGAAGCCGTCATGGTGCGTGACGTGACGGTTTTAGGATCAATTTCCGCTCGTGCGAAGGAATAATATTCAATTTCGTCTCTGAGTTAACGAGACAAAGTGCGGCCTTGAGTTTAGTCATTACACAGCAGACAATATCTCAAAAATTGACGGAAATTGGGAAACCAAGGTTCCCACCGTTTATTTTGCTATGCGCGAAAACGCGTAAAACTGCTTTATAAAATATCCGCTCTTCCCTCCTCACTTAAGACATATAATTTCTAACTTTTTACTTGTACCATGAATGCTAACTTATGTATTATAATATGAAACTGTATATTCACAAGAGTTTGTACCATTGACACACTGACTCGGTCGGTGATCCTAAAAAAATAACATTCAGTGCATTTTTATGGTGATTTTATGTTAATATTTTATATATAAATCTTGTTGTTATTTTAATCATTATTCTTGCATTATACTGAATGTCTTAACTATTCATGTTATGAAATGATTATATTTTGAACAGCTCAACTATTGTGCAGGATGAAATATTTAAAGTTCATATACAATATTTTATATATAAAATAAATATAATATTTACTTAAATTTATATTCCCATTTCTTCGCCCTGGTGTCGAGGCAAAGCGCGGCGTTGAGTTCTGCCACTCAACACGCAACGCCTCCAGAATTCGGCAGAAAGTGGGGAACGGAGTGTCTTAATACTAGTTTCCCTCTGCCTATCCTGCTATGTGCGGGATACAACGTGAAGTTGATTTATTTTATTTATTTATTTAAAATAAATCAAGGTAACTAAAGAGAACCTAGTGTTAAGATACTCCGTCTCCCAATATCCCCTCTATTTTCGGGACACTGAGGATTATCTTGTTACCGGATTCATTCTTCAAAATTGGAAATTGAATCTAGAACCATCATGTTTACAGCCAGACACTGTACCCGTGAGCCATTACGGCTTGATTAATCTTTAAAAAATGCGTTCCTAAAATGAATAAAATAGGGTTCACAAAGAAAACCGTATTTTTTACTTTACGCAGTACTCCGCACATAATGTTAAGACATTAAAACACTCTTCACCACTTTGGATATTGAATGTAATATCTAATATTTTCATGTCCTCGTTCTGGTAACAAGGCAAAACCGTAAAGCTAAAACATAAAATTTCAAAATATAATAATCATTAGGCAACTTAAAAAAAACAATAACAAAAGAAAAGCTCGACCTCGACTTCTCACTTTTGTTGAATTTGCGGTTAGTTAATATTCTTATCATTCAATCTAAATGTTGATGTAAGTGTTACTAGCGTGTTAAATACCGTCTTTATATAAATTATATCTTCTCAAAGTTTAATTAGTTTTTTTACAATTCTGGAATTATGAGTCACTATTTTTTTTATGGAAGAATAGGCGCGGAAAAGCCAAGTGGTAGATCACTTCACTCTCCATTTTCCGCTTATTTCTGGCGGTATTGTAAGGTAAGTGGCGGAACTCAATACTCATGAATGAACCCACGACCTGTCGTGTTTGCAATCACACGCTTGTCTCTGTGCCTCTGTGCTTATCTCTGTTCCACGACTTTCCTCTATTAATAATTTTAATATATTGATGAATTGGAGTGATTGATTGTCGTGCTGCGAACTATTTTACTGTTTTTGGGTAATTAATCTAAAACTATTTTGTATTTATCTGACAAAATCAGACTGTAAACAACGCGCTATCCAATTTTATTAGATGTGGACTCGAGCTCCAGTCGAATGAATGAAATATTTCCATATCCTTACTCTAGTAGACAAAGCACGGCGTTGAGTTCCACCACTCACCTTACACTGTCTATTCCGGTGGAATGAGGAGAACTCATCGTCTCAATACTACATTTTCTATGCTTGTAAAAGTGTACCCTTATGTCGGTTAAATTTTCAAATTAATAATTACGTAAACCTTTTTACCCTATGTTCAAGTTCTTTTTAACTTTTGATTAAATTAATTTCAAAAAGGAATCGAACCGGTAACCAATGCCTTATAGATAAAGCTATCCAACAAAGACATCGTATTATGATATTTAAGAATTACAAATCAATATAACAATAGAAAGGCTCTAATTCGTTCTGTAACATTTTGTAGTGCACTTTACGTATTGCGTTTTCAATAATATAAATTATTGTTGCATTTTGTATGTTGAAATATATTTAACTCGCCTTGTACATATATATGAAGGATTGTTTTTTTGTTTAATTTAAAGAGTAATATATAAAAAAGGAAGAAGAAAAAAGGAAGAAAAAAACCTTTAAACATTCAAAAATTAAAGAATTAAAGGTGTTGTATTTTTATTTTTTTTAAAAATCTATAAAAAATTAACATAGCGGGATCTGAACCCGCGGATCTTAGTAATCGTCCAACAATCAACCAAAAATCGGAAGGTCGCCAAAGCGCGTGTTAAAATCCCGCTACGTTTATTTTTTTTATAAGTATTCTAAAAAAAACTAAATTTTAAATGTTAATAAAGTTTAATAAAAAAAACTAAAAGGAGACCACAGAACGGGCAGGTAAGTCCAGCGCCAATGCAGACCCACTCCGCCGCGATAGGTCATGGGATAGAAAAAGGCGCTCTGCACATCTCCAACTCATCTATAAACTGCAAGAGCATTTCCAAGCGACAAAAATAAAAGTACGCAAAAGGAACCCAGTGTTAAGAGACACCTTCCTAACTGTCCACCCGTGTCGTGTATGTTCGTGTTATTGCGTGTTAAGTGGTAAATCAACTCAACATCGAGTTTTGTCTTGTTAGTAGATCAGGTTATTGAAATTAATAATTCAACCAAGTAGAAATCAAACCTATAACCGTCGCCTCGACACTCAGGCGTCAAGTCACTCAACGACAACCTCAAAAATACACCTATAACACACATAGTAGCTATATCAAGTGTAATTGTCTTATAATAGCACCAGCGAATGCGGAATCCGCGTAAATATGACGCTCCTAATGAAACGCACGAACGCGAATTAAAACCTAATTAATTCAAATTAAATCGTTTAATGAAAACCTTTATCCGCACATGCCGGGAACACCGCGCCAATTTATTCCCCATACTGTTACATTACATATAATTTTGTGAAATCTTCTGATTGTGTTCTATATAAGTTTTTGCGGCGGATTCTCTTGTCTTTTCTGATAATAGTTTAAATAAAATATTATGATTAGAGTCCGTCATGGCGTAAGGGTACAATTTAATGACTGTAAACAGGTTGTAGTTTTGATTCCCATTTGAAGCGGATGATATATTTAATATTTTAATTTTCTCGCTCTGTTAACTTGAATTCCGCCACTCCACACGCAATGCCTCCATAATTCGGTGGAAAGTAGGGAACTTAAGTGTCTTAATTGGAACGGAGTATCTTAATAGTAGAGCCCCAGGTTCTCTCTTTCTACCAAATACTAAATCTATCTTATATATAAACCTCTTTCGTTACTGAGTAATTGACAATCAAACTACTTACGTTACTACTTACGAACGTTACGGAGTGTAGTAGAGCACTAAGAGGAAATATCTCGGTATCCTGTAGGGGACGGGAACGGGAACGGGAACGGGAACGGGTATAAAGATCTTTATTAATATCTTTCATAAGAAAGTAGCGGACGACGACTAGTTGTAATATAAATATCAACTTAAAATATACTATATTACGCATAAAATGTGTACATAATAAGCTTACGTACCTACTCCGCTTTAGAAAGCAAAATGAAAGGAATTTTCAAAGGTTAAAAGTTAAAACAAATGTAACGGTTACTCAGTTGCGTCCACAAGTAGATTACGATCATCAAGATCATTATTATAAATATTATCAAGCAACTAACTACTGTCTAACTTGAGGCCAGTGGCGGCGCAGGGGCATGCGACTGTGGGTTCGATCCCCACTCAGAGAAATGAGTTATTTATATTTTCCTGCATCTAGCCAGACATAATGCGGAGTTGAAATTCGTATCACAATGTTTTTTTAATTGATTGCAATGTGAAAAACGGAGTGTCTTAACAGTAGGTTTAAGGTAATAAAAGAATGAAGCTATTATACTTATTTAGGAAAGTGTAGTCAGATAGTGGTCAGAGCGCCTGGTCGGTTTCCAGGAGGCGCGGGTTCGAGTCCCGCTACGTTCAAATGTTTATACATTTTCTTAGTAAGTATTTATTTCTTTCCTAAGTGTGGAATAACACTTTAAAAATGTTAAAAAATTAAGCAATTGTTTAATATAAGACGGAGTATAACTTTAACAGTGTACACATCGCTTTACTTAAACCGGTCAAGTAATAACCAAATTACAACAAGTGAAAGGAAATGTATGTTATCTCAAATAATACGAAATGTACATATAAAGTGGGATTTGTTATACAATAAGAAATACATACACGCCTTGTTTATTTTTTATATCTTCACGACTTTCCTACATATTTTTTTAGCTTCACGTTGTATAATGCTAAGTTTTCTCGGCTTGGGAAGAGGAATTTTAGTGTTAATACTCTCTGTTCCCCACTTTCCGTCAATGTCGTTACGAACTAGAGACGTTGCGCGGCGAAACTTAACATCACGTTTTTACTTCTTAAGAAACAGAGAAAATGAAAATATTTAATTCCATATTTTATTTTCTTACCCTTATAGTATGAACCTAATTCTTTTTCCTATGCTATATTTTATGTTTAACCGACTTCTGTATGAAAAGAAGGTTATCAATTCGACTGTATTGTTTTTAATTTTTGTTACCGACTAGGTGAACCGATTTTGATGATTCTTTTTTTATTTGAAAGCTAGTGCTTCCCGTGTGGTCGTTTTTTTAAAATTCATTTCTGACAATGATATTTATGAGAAAATAACATAAGTTTTAAATTTGCATTAGGTATGTGCGTGACAAGTGGACGAATAAGAGTAAGATTTAGTTGATTCTTTTTTTACTGAAAAGGATACACAAGGGTAGCTAGCTAGATAAAAGTTTGGTTGTAAGCTGGTTCTAAGCTTCTAATTGTAAATTTATCCTACCCTAACATATTCTACAAAGTAGGATAGACTGAGAAAAAATTGCGTCCTTGTTGAGTAGCGGAATTCAACTCCGCGCCTAAAGTACGTCTACTCTGTTAATATCGATGATCGAAAGAGTAACTTAAAAAAAATAATCTCAACATCATGCTAAATGATTATATGTACCATACACAAAAATTTTTAGTTAACAATTTTACTCTCATTCATAGAACTGGTTAATTGCATAACTAAACGTAAAAGTTATATGATGTTATATTAATATTATTTATATGGACAAGATGAATCGCTCTTCATCGAATGGTTGTGTGTCTTAATGGACTGGAACGATGAAAATAAGTTAATAATTTGGATAAAATCATCACTAGAAACTATTGAACCGGATTAATCGCGTGTATTTAGTATTATACATTTTTGGAAACCCGACATTACGAACACTTTGCAGTAGCAGTCTGTGGTCACATGTGGTGGTAGACTAAGGTGGCATTCGTCTGTCAGTTGACATAATTATTATATTAAACTATCGCCAACGCTTCCTTAATTGTATCGCATAATGCCCTGGATTCCTGCAGAGTAAGTTGACTGTATCTTGCCCTCTGACATGGTGGGTTTGAGACTTTATTGATTTTATGAGTGTGTCCAAGGTGGTAGAAAGCTTCCAACCATACTCTCTGTTGAAATTAGGATCTTGTTGTTGTATTTCAATAGCGTTGTGGATCATTCTAGGAATATATTTGTTTATTCGCAGTGTGCTCACACACATTTGACTATGATACATGCCCCTTGTTGATATCGGAGATGTGTTCATTCACCCTAACACCGATGCTTCTCTTTGTTTGACCGATGTATCATAAGCCACAGTCACAATTAAATTTGTATACACTAGCACACTGTAAAGGAATATTACTTTTCACTGGTATCAAGAATTGGCTCTAGTTCCGTCTATTTACCCTTCTATATGCGGGTTAAAAACCAATTAGGAAATGAACCTATAACCTAGCAAGTGCGCGACGCCACGCAATGTCGCACTGCGCCACAAGGGCCTGTCTATATAAAATATTAGCAGTTACTTTAAAAAGTAAATAGCAATTACGATTCAACCCGACGATAGCTATTAAACTAAATCCCCTAGGCCTATTCCAAGGAGAT
>DWQW01005117.1:0-18378 GCA_018249695.1 Heliconius erato demophoon
AACTGTGCAATGGAGCTGTGTGTGCAGACCATGCGTCTTGCTTGTTTGATACAACATTAGAGGTTAATTATTGTCGTTGTGATGAAGGTTTCGAAGGTGAAGGTATTTCAAATTGCGTGCCATTAGGAAAAACCTGTGATGTTGCTAATGATTGTAACCCTAATGCAGTTTGTACACCAACTGAGTCGACTTATCAGTGTATATGTCGGGAAGGATATTCTGGAGATGGATATAGGTGTGATCCCGAATTAAACTGTAAAACTAACATCTATCTTTGTGATATTCATGCTTCCTGCCTGAAGACGAGAAACGGATATGAATGTGAATGTAACACAGGGTACAATGGCAACGGGACTAACTGTGAATTAAATCCTAGGCAGGCTGGAAACTTCCTAGTAGCAAGTGATGGAGCGTCAGTTTATCGTGTACCTTTTAAAGTAACTCCAAGAGAATTCGCAACTCCATTCAATAGTGCCATTTATCAGATAGCCGTTGGCATCGACGTAGATTGTTTAACTGGAAAAATCTATTGGGGTGATGTCGGCGGTGGAGCTATAAAGAGAGCTTCATATGACGGTTCCGACTTTGAACAATTTTTGCCATATGGTAAATCATGTTTAGCAATTTTTAGATGAAAGTTATCTTTTTTTTTCATAATAATACTTAATTATTTTTGTTTTTTTTTTTTAGATGTTCAGTCGCCAGAGGGACTATCAGTAGATTGGGCAGCGAGAAACATATTTTGGACAGATTCAAAGAAACTCACAATTGAAGTAGCAAACTTAGATACTAAAATAAGAAAAGTATTATTCCGTAAAGAGGGTATACTAAACCCTCGTGGCATTGCAGTCCATCCAGGAAAAGGGTAAGACTATAAATAAAAAATGATTAAGCAAAGAATATCTTATTGACATAATTATTATTAATGTCATTAAATATTGTTTGAACACTAGTTTAAAGCTACACTATTAGTTAGTAGAAAATAAATAAATATACTTATTTACAATTTCAATGATTTACAGTAAAATATTTTGGACTGACTGGAATCGCGGTGGGCCTAAAATTGAGTGGGCTAACATGGACGGCTCACAACGTGGCATCTTCCTAGACAAGACTGAAGTAAAACTGCCGAATTCCTTAGCAATTGATTGGCCCAGAGATAGGTTGTGTTTCACAGACGCTGGTTTCTTTAACATAAAATGTGTTAGCATCGATACGTTGGAAAGTGAAATAATTGCCAGTAACTGCTCCTATCCGTTTGGTTTGGCAATCAATGGTGACAATTACTATTGGAGTGACTGGAAAACGTGAGTATACAAAACATATTTTATACATTTTCTGAGCTATAGCAAAATGTAAAATAGAAATAAACACACAACACAACATTTTTATACATATGATATCGAAGTGTTTCAATTTTTCACCGGTCAAATATGAACAAACAATGTTTGTAAGGTACAAATATTTTGATATCAAGCTATCCTAGTACAAGCTGTGAACTGGGTAATAAATACACTTAAGTGGTGGTTTATATTAATTTTTAGAGATTTTTTAATTATGATTGAGCTTTATAAGAAATATTTCAAAAATAAAAACAAAATATTTTATTTTCCCGAGGAAAAATGTAATCTACAATCGTTGCGTTTATAGTACGCTTATTGCCTTTACGCCACGACGGGCTCATTTCCCACTTCAATAATTATTGATTTACTTATAAGTAACTACTAATGTAATTGATTTATTTTAAAATCTTATCCCATCAACAGGTTAAAAATAGAATATATAAACAACTTGACGCAACTCAGAGGACAAGTGCCTATTGCGACAGCCTCAAGACGTTTATACGGTGTCACTGTAGCCCCAGAATCTTGCCCAGCGCAGAGTAATATCTGTCAATATAGAAATGGTCAATGTGAACCAGATCAAATATGCCTTCCCGATGGTCAAGGAGGAAGGACTTGCGTCGCCGGGGATACCAATTAAGTTTTATTTATGATATAATATCACTGAATAGTTTTGTTGCCACAGAAAAATAAGAACAACACTTTCACTATTTATATAGTTGTTAGTTATAGAAACAGACACCAAATATTATATATAGCATCTCTATTATATACCAGCCGAGAGTTTTTATTTATATTTTTATAATTATATAAAACTCATATTCATTATTACCATAGATTAGTAATAAGAATAAATACCACTATATATATTTTTTATCTGTACTTAAGAGGTGCCAAAATGAAAAAGGTACGAATAGAATCCTTAATGTTATTTAATAATAAAATGAAAATAAAACTAACTGAATAAGTATTTAATATATATATATTTTCATTTCGAAAGCTAATTTCACACATGTGTATTAAAAGAAAATAACACGCAAAATAACCTATATACTTTATAGTTATATACTATATAAGATATATTATACAGATAATATATATATTTTAAAAGAAAACTAAATCACATGAGTGAATACAGCTTAGAAACTAAACTATTTAAACATATTTAAATAATAACATTATACAGTGCTAATGTTTTATTTATAAAACAATGGCTTTTTTATTGTAAAATGTAAATATATCACCTACAAAAAAATCTATTGTTTTTATTCATTATCTATTGTCTTGAATATTTTCAAATATTGGATGTTTAATAATGTACAAGCTTGACTTAAACTTATTTTTTAGCTTCCCGCTGTATCCCGCATATAGTAGAGTAGGCAGAAGGCCTGGGAGCCTAGTGTTAAGACACTTCCATAATCTCCTCATAATTTTAAAGGCATTGCGTCTAGAGCGGCGGAATTAAATGCCAGAGCTTGCCTTATGACCAGAGCGAGGTAATAAAAATATTTTAATCCCACGAGTGGGAGCCAATCCACAACCTCGACTCCACAATCTCAAAAAATTAAATATATGTTATAAAAAATCTATTTTAGAGAATGTATATAATACCCTTAGTCTGAGGAAATTGTATACGTTTTCTTAAATATTTCACTATCTTTAGTGTGAAATAATATATATAAAAAAAATAAAAATATACAATATATTCTTGAAACAAAACAAATACTTACATTCATAGTTTTATTTAGTTGAATATAATGGATATCTGAGTAACATTTAATTAGTCTCTTTTTGATTATTTTTTTATTATTTAACATCCAGTATTTATAATAAATCATAATTATTTTTCTTCAATATAATATATCTGTATTGAAAAATAACATTTTAGTATGAAATTTTTAAATTTGTTAGTGTTTAATAAGATAGAAAGTTATACAATTTTAAATCAATTATAATATTAAGAAAAAATAAAAATACTTATTACAATATAGTATCTTTCATAATCATTAAATTTACTTTAATAAAAAACAAGACAAGAAAATTGAGATTAAAAAATAAAACAAACATGTTCTTAAAATTTGTAATTATTTATTCTCTAAGGTGTTTGGAATGACTGGTATTAAATTTAGTTTGATAAAAAAATACCAAAGAAGGTACTTTTTTTATTAAATTGCATATTTATTCAAGCACCTAATAATAATTTAAAAAAATTTTGATTCATTTATTATATAAAGCTACACACATACTTAAATTACTTTTACTTTTTTTTATTTGAATCTCGTTACTATTGAAGCTATCGCCAATAATATGTATTAATTATTGTAATATTAATAAAAAATATTAAAATTTTCATTATGTTTAAGTACAAATAATCAAAATACAGATTTTTATGTTTTAAATCAATTTTCGAATTATAGTTTCTCAAAATTACTCAAATTAAACCTTTTATAGATTTTAACCTTTTATAGATTCTTAGTACAAACAAACAAGAAGATTATTAAAACTCATTTAGCCCCATACATCTTCTGTACGACCAAATTTAAACACAAGGGAACCTCCAAAAATGAATGCATTTTGAAGAAACAAGCTAACTCCAGGCCAAGTATGTTTACTGCTACCTGTTAAATGTCAAAAAATATTTTTTTTAGCTTCACACCGTATCCCACACACAGCAGGGTAAGCAGAGGGATACTAGTGTTGAGACACTTTATTTCCCTTCAGCAAATTTTAGAGATGTTGCGCGTTGAGTAGCAGAAATCAACACCGCGCTTTGTCTTGTTACCATAGCGAGGAAATAAAAATATTAAATGATTAAATCCCTTGAGTGGAATCGAACCCACAACAGTCGCGTTGACAGTCCACACGCTGTGCCACTGCGCCACGACGGCCTTCCGTAATAAATAAAAGGATACTTTATCCAACGAACAGGTTGTTGCGACACAGTGTAATAGCATGTGGCTGTAAACGATTTGGTTTCTACTTAATAGAAATGTTTATTCACTTCAAACTGTTACTTTGGAAATGTTGAAAGTATTTCAATCAAACAAACTTTATCTTTATAATATTAGTATACAATTGTATACCTGATGAGTCGATGTGTTTGTCCTTACTACAGCAAGGAAATTGAAATAATTCATAACGTCAAGTAGAAATCGAACCCAAAACCATCTTGGGCCTCAAAAAAATATTAATCAGTTAATTCTTTTAGAAATATAAAAGTAACATTACCTGCATTTACATAGTTAGCAAACAGTATCCAACATGCTGCTATCAAAGAGGCAAAGCCCACTACAAAGCCTAGGAAAAGCCAGAGTCGAGCTCCACGAGGTCCCATACAACCACCTGTATAGGTTTCTCCTCTCACCTGAAATGTAATATTTACATACTATTATTCAATACACAACACACACAATAAAAATGTAACTGATTGCTGTCTGGCGATATTTATCAATGTATTAAAACCTAAAACATGTTTGTCAAGGTAAATCTTTTTACTTTTTATTTATTACATTAGTTATTTCTTAATTTTAACTCATAAATTTAATATAAGATATTTATTTATTTATATTTATGAAACCGAACCTGTTTTCATGCTCTTGTTCTTGAATGTTTTATAAAATAATCATAGATACTATTGTAGGTATTTAATGGTAGGAAAATCAAAGAACTAAAGTCTATTACACTTATACTACAGACAATTAAACTTTATTATACTACAAGCAATAAGACACACATATAATACCACTACCACTACCATTGTCTATGATTTTATAACATGACACTTATTTTAAATGAATGAAGTTTAATTTCCTATAGTACTATCAACAGCCACCAAATCTTTCTTATGTGAACTAGACCTTAATCGTGATGTGTTTGTACCTAAAATATGTGTGACGTCGTAATGGGTGCAAGATTTTTACAGAAGGCTTTGGGTGATGAGTGATGGAGCATGACCTGATGGCACGCTCGACCCCACTTAAGGAAATGAAATATTTATTTAAATTTATAGTTTCATTTCTTTGCTCTCATTGTCGAGACAAAGCGTGGTGTTGAGTTCCGTCACTAAACACCCAATGCCTCCAGAATTCGGCGGAAAATGTCGAACTGAGGTAGGATCGATAGGTATAGATAGGTTCCTTTACCTACCCTGCTGTGTGTGGGATACAGCGTGAAGCTTATTTTAATTTTTTGTTTTTTTTTTATAACTTAACTTGTATTTTTTATAATGTAACTTGTAACATACAAGTCACTTGTATCCATCAGACGTAATTTTCTCAAATTCAAAGTTTTCTTTGCGGAAGAAGGAACTATGTTCGGTTTTTTTAAAATAAAAAAATACATTTACATTTTTAATTTCTTTCTCCTATTTTTAAAATATTAAACAGTTAGCACTGCCAGGCACCTTTATTGGACAAAAACACTTAAAGCGTTTTGAAATACCCTAAAATGTTTATGCATAGCTTTGAACTTGTTTTTCTTAAAAATATTTTTTTTTTGCTATATTTCCTTCATCCACATCATTAAAACAGTTTGTAATTGCTATTGTCTTTAAAATAATAATGTGTTATAAGAACATAAAAGTAACTCAAATAAGTAAATAAGTTATTGTATAGTTCAGTTAATCTATAAATAAAACTTTTTCTTGTCTAATGAGTGAGTGACTGATCTGACAGACAGTGCAAAGCTGAACTATTAGTAGCCCTACTAGTAATATATCTGTCCCACCTTTCACAAAATCTTTTTGTCAGTTATCATTTTATAGCATTATATATGTCGAAATGCTCCAAAAAATTATGCAAACCACTGAAAAAACCAAGGAACCAACCAACCAACCCTATTCTGATGCATGATAGATAGATACAGTTCACTTTATGTCATTAAATGTGGCTGTACATTTTCTTGGGAAGCATTAAATAAAGATTTTTAAATCATAAAGGAACAAGAACATCATTGGGTCTTAAAATTTATAGAGTACAAACAAAGTTGCAAGTGTGTGGGAATATTTTCATTGATAAAATAATATGTTATAAGTATAATATAGATTATTGTATAGGTGAAATGCATCTCCTGCAATATAAGGGTAGGAACATGAGGAACCTAGTGTTATATTTCATTGGTTCTGCCACTCAACATGCAATGCCTCCAGAACTCGGCAGAAAGTGGGGAATGGTGTAACTTAACACTAGGTTCCCCCTGCCTACCCTGTTGTTGTGTGCAGGATACAGTGTTAAGCTGATTTGATTTTATATTAGTATAGGTGAAATGCATTTCCTACAATATATATTTTTATATATTTTTTTGCTTTTTGAGCAATTTTTACTTAACAGCTTTTTACAAATTCTCTTCAGAAACATCAAAGATTAGTAAAGTAAAAAACTAAAATACCTGAGCATTAGAAACAGAGTTGACCATAAGGAGTGATAGAGTAGCCATCACTCCACACACATGAGCTGCATTGGGTAGGTCACCAGGATAAACTGATGCTGCATCAATGATGAACCACCATCCAGTAAAAAACTGGAATATTGAAAATCAAACTATAAAATTATACATATTTGTTTTCTTTTGTGTGGTTACTCATTTCACCAGCAATTATTCTGTTACTAGTAATTAATCTGCGCAAGATATACAATGGTATAATAATTAACTACATATATTTCTTTTTCGCTTCGTTTCGTACAATATTTTTAAAGAAGAAAGTAAATGATCAAGTTAAAGACAGTGATTCATCAAATACAAACCAGTAGACCAGCAAATATTGATGCTAGAATGTTCCGCTTCTCTCCACTTTCGAACCAAACGCAGCTTGGCATAGTAATATTATCGAAACAACTCATTTTGGAATTAGATTTTTAAGTTTACGAAAGGTAACAATAAAATAATTTAATCAAAAAAAGCAAATTTATTTGACAATACTCGGACAATAACAGAATACGTCAACGTCAAAACATAATGGTCCACACTCCACAGATTATAATTATAAAATATTTAATGCATAAAATGAAAGAAAGGTATGGTAGATCGGTACCGTATATTAAAATGATAGTTTAAATAATAATCAGGTAATGTTTACCAAGAATATATATTTTGTAAGCAGTTGCATTAAAAAATGTTTCAAGAAGAAAAATGACAAAAATATCAATGTAACTTTATATTTTAGGCATTGCCTCCGATGAATAAATAAAATACTATAAATAAACTTTGTTTTCTCATGTATACTTTTTTCATGAATGTTATACTACTGGACTACAAAAATGGACAATTATAAAAAAATACTGTTCAAACACTACTACTATATATAATACGATAGTTTTATGCTTACTCAAAGTATTAACTACGTGACCGGCGACAGTCATAATAGTGGAAAAATTCTATTTGCGAAATTATTCGTTGAATTGTTTTATAAGGGTACCCAAGGAACAATGAGTAGTGCCAAACGATTATCGAAGAATCTCAGTCATCCGAATTTTTCTTTAAAACAAAGTCCCTCATTACTCAGCGACGGTTTCCCTTCAATAGCAATTTATCGCTTAACTTTTTACAGTCATTTATTCTGGATACAGGATAACAATTGAATAGATGTAGTTATTATTATTTTATTTTATACAAAAAAAATGTTTAGTGCCTATTTAAGGTAAGTAATTAATATATTATTCATTTTTTACACATATATTAAAAGTTCTAGCATGATTTACGAAGATCTAGCTAAAATACATATATCTCATTTACTTTATAGTTACAGAAAATAGAAAACAGAGTGATTTGTATCAATATATTTATATCTATTTTCTCTAGTATTCAAGGAATATATGCAATAAAAAAAACTCTATATCATGTGATAACTATAAATATGAAAACACGTGGCTTCGCCCGTACACCACCTATAATACTTTTGTTATGCTGCGTTTGCCAACAAATTCGATCAGGAACAAATTCTTTTCACTATTCTGAGATAGTGCTGTGCTTGCTGTGCCTGTCGTCGGCTGCAAGGGCACGAGTCGAACCTAGGCTTGCGGCCGTAAGCAGAGCGTTGAATATTTTAATATTAAATATTCTCGAAAATTGTACGTACGATTTACATGCTATAAAAGCCAAAGCTTATCTTCATAAAATTTTCTTGATGATGAAATAATTTTCGCTTGTAAGTTTCAATATTCATGCCAAATAAATTGCGTGTCGAGTGGCGGAACTCAACTCAGCGCTTTGCCTCGACACCAGAGCGAAGAAATGAAAATACTAAATATTTTATTTCCTCGATTTGCAGACCTCGACACCTTGTGCCTCTGTGCTATGACTGGCCTCGTATTTAAATTTTCGCAAATGTTTGTAAATTCTGTAAGAACATTACTCTGTGTAAATGTGAAAGAAATTAATAATTGAATGTAGTTTTAGGGTACGCGGTGTCTCCCATCACATCCGGACAACCTGAAATTCGCCATTTCCTGTTTTACCTTGATTTACGACATTTTTAGTTTTCAGGAAAGAAATGTGCGATATAGCGATTAACAAAAGACAATCTATATTTGTAATTTTAGTGACAGTTTCAGTAGTATAAAATATCTTATATATTTCTTTTTTGGCATTAAAATTGTTTGTTTTTTATAAACTTGAATAATAATTAGGTATATATTCTTTGTTTGTCTGTGGTAGCATTCTTTATATTTATTTACTTTTAAATATTTTGAAAAAAAAAACTATCTAAATCATTTATTAAAAAAATCTTTTTGTAATTTTTTTTATTGTATTATTATCCGGCTTTGCTTGCTTTTTGTGGAGAATTTAGAATAATATACTAAAATTGTATCGTATACGTCATACTTGCGGATGTAAATTACGTTTAAGGGGTAATTTTCATAAAAGAAAATGTTTAGTTGCAATACATTATTCAGCATGTAACCATAACATAGTCTTCTCGATTTACTTCGTCTAATGATAAGTATTTTTTTCGTGTATAAGCGTACTATTCTTAACATAGGTTAAATTAATATGTACTCATGAAAATTTATATAGACCAAAAGTATGAAGTACAGTATATAATAATCGCAGAATATTATTTCAATATAATAATACCAACAGACCTAAAGCGTGTAGATACATTTTTAGAACTAAACTTTTCCAATACAAAATATGATATAGACTTTTTTGTAGATATATCTACAGTACGATCGACGAGTCGTGGCCTACCTGAAGTTAGGTGATTTTTAACTTTGGACTATTCTGACATTTGATTATTTTCTTCCCGGTTGAACAATGCTCCAAGTACCGAAAATCTAACTTCAAGGCGGCCAAGACACGTCGACCGTACTATATCAATACTGACCACGATGATAGAGGGTCCCTATAGATTTTAGCTTCTAGCTGCTACGTGACTCGCTTACAGCTGACTTACTTAGGATATTTATCTATTTTCTTACGTTTACTTTAAGTGAGATGTCACTTAAACGCAAATGGTTTTGGGTGGAAATGTATTGTATCGTTTTAGGAGTTGAATTTCTGCAGTAATAACTATATTGTTCTGGAACCGATTGTTTTTTATTTTGTTTTGAAGGTAGAATAATTGATATAATCTAGAATTATATATAATCTATATTAATTATTGGTAGTAACTCTTCCATTATTGAGTGATCGACAGACAAAACTACTGGATTTAGAAAGTTGTAATTTAGTATGTTGATAGGGTAGGCAGATATATAGAGATGATAATCTCTTAAATATATAAAAAGATGGGCTAATTTTTGAAATTAACACATTTTATCAAAAGCACAGTAAACCTACAAATACATTATATAAAATACACACATGTATATATACATATACTTACAAATACGCGATTTATACTATCCAGAGTTAGAGCCCATAACAAACGTCGTACATCAAAATAACTGAAATTCTAAACCACCCTAGCTTCCATTAACATCATTTGGGTCAGCGGCTATCACATATACCTACATACACCTAAGAGCAATAAAACTAAGAATTTTTAATTAGTCTAAAACAACTTTGTCACTTGGAACATCTTCATGGAATTCGGCAGTAAAGACTTTATAGCTCGTCCTCGTATCACCGAGTCTCGGTTTGAGTGTCGTATCAAATATCAGTCGAAATTATTAGTGTGGGGTTTTAGTAACAGCGTGGAAGTAATTTGTAAAATTTGTATTATTTAGATCTGATTTAAGAATTTCACTTTGCACCGGTTAATTAACATCGTGTGTTCTCTTCATAAATGAGATAGACGAAGTAGAGTTCTTCACAACTGGCATGTTCGAATCGACATTACTGTACAAATGAATTAAGAAATTTGTTTCGTTTTAAAATAAGCTTGTCCTCTGTCTGTCTTTTTAAATTTTACTTATAAAAAATGTTTGTGAAAGTGTGCTTATGTATAAAAAAACGTATATTTATTTATATTTTTTTCCCCCTATATTATCGTATATGAACCATTTGTGTCTCAATAGAACTAATTATTATTTACGCTATGATTGAGATAATGTGAACCAATAAGAAAGCGAAGAGTTTGTTCGGTTGAACGTACTAATCTCTGAAATTATGAACTCGAATTGATTTTATTGTCTTAGACAGCCTATTTATCGAGGCTGTATGGCACTCGTTAATTCTTCTGTTAAGTCCTATATCATACAAAAAAAATTTAGACGTGGTCAAAGCCGCAAGTAAAATCTAGTATTTCATCAAAGCTAAACAAACTTCCCGCTTCCACTAAGGTTAAAGTGAAAATTAGCGCTCAACCAAAATTAAATAATTTGAATACATTTGTAGTGATTATATCATCTTTTCGAGTAAGCCGACATTCTTTTAACGCAAATGTTTACATAAACCTTTATTAAAATCTATAAAAGAGCTTCCATTAAGTAATTAAGTGGAGCAACATTTAAAATAAGCATGCGCTGTTCAAGAGCGTATATGAGTTTAAACGCTTTGGGCGATGGGAGAATAATGACATTATAAAATAAATGCACGATTGTAATCTACGCCGGCGGCTCCTCGTAAACTGTTTACGATGCCACTGGACGAGCGGCTCAAGTGATGAGGGATTGCAAGTTTTATTCTTTTTTCAGCTTCACGCTTTATCCCGCACACAGCAGGGTAGGCAGAGGGGACCTGGTGCTAAGACACTTCGTTCCCCACTTTTTGTAGAATTCTGGAGGCATTGCGTGTTGAGTGGCAAATTCAAATTCAAAATATTCTTTATTCAAATAAACTCTTATAAGCACTTTTATTAAATTAAATAAAATATTTTCACATCCTCGCTCTGTTTAAAAAATAAAGTGCGGTGTTGGGTTTTGCCATTCAATTCGCAATGTTTCAAAAATTTGACTGGAAGTGGGAATGGAGTATCTTAATGCTAGGTCTAGGTCTCTGCCTAGTCTGCTAAGCGAAGAATGCAGCATAAAGTAAAAAAAAATGTCTTCTTAATATTTCAAACTATCTTACACATTCAGAGAATAAGACACTCAGTTTTATACTGTTATCTCTTTTTATTGATGCTGACGCTTTCTTAGACTTAGGATAAATAAATAATAAGGTGTTTTTTCTAAAATATATGTTTAATCTATATTATACTTGTAATTTACCAAAATATATAAAAGTAGGAAGAACTTAATTCTTTTATTCTATTTTAACCCATATTCTTCTCTATATTCCAATATTCTTCAAAAGTATGACGAATTTGTCCTCGTTTGTCCACCCCAGTTGAATTGTGTCTCGTGGGCCATGGTGCACGCAACGATTACAAAGTCGATCTTTATTTCATAAAAAAATATGTTTGCTGCGTCTTGGTAAACAAACACTATCAATTATTTAAAAATATATACTACTATTTAGTGTAGTGCTCAATCCTTATTCTCTGTCACTTTCTGTTACTTCGCTATGTTCTTTCATCTTATCTCCCCAATAATGTACTTCTGTAGCAAAACGTAAAAAATGCAAAATCGCGCTAATGTACGCCATACTACAAAAATTATGGACACTATTATTTTAATAAGTATATTAGTAACTATACAACAGATTTTTACATTTAAGATGCTTTCTTTAATAATAATATCATAAGTAAAGTTATTACAAATCGATATTGTAAAATTTTTCCGTTCTTCTAATTCTTCTGAGTGACTGAGACTCAACGTATAGATGAATCTCTGGATCGTATAGATGAATCTGAAGGTTAGTGAGAGTAAGGGAGCACTAAGAAAGGACTGGACAAAAAAAACCATTTTCCGCCTCAAAGCAAAGTAGCGAGCGAAGACTTGAATTAGAGCAGGTACAGTTGAATTATTATAAAATGTGTATTTTGATATTTATATACATTTAGTATTGTTGACTCAAATAAATAAAGGGACACTTAAAAAGAATAATAAAAATCAAAAAAATATTTTTGATATTTTGGTCTGTTTTTTTTTGTCTCCGAAAGTACTGAACCGATTTACATAAAGCTTTCACCAATTGCTTTGTTTCTCATTCAAAGTTTCATCAAAATCGGTTCATTATAAACAGTTATTGTCATTTGAAGGAATTAAAGGCATGAGTTTCCCTGCGAATTGAATTCGCGGTCACTAACACCGCACGAGGAGTCACCAGTTGTCAGCAGCATGTCACAACCCTTTCCTAATGCCATTTGCGTTTTACGGTTTGCGTAATGTGGCCTCCAGTGTTCTGATTAGATCCAACATTAGCGACGTGTAACACTTAGAGACTTAAAGCTCGTAAATTTTACATCTTGTGATAAACTTTAGTTGAATGATGATTGTATTTCTTTCTTAACTTTTAAGATTTTGTCTATCTTTCTGGAGGCTTGTTGTCCTTGTTATGATCATCAGTTGTTAGCGCGACAAGTTGTGGGTTCGATTCCCACTCGAGGAAAAGGCAAAGTGCGGCGTTGAGTTCTGCCATTCATTTGGTTCGTAGATTATAACCGTACCTGCTGATGAGACTGGATAAATAAATAGGTAATAGGGTAAAAGTTAAAAAAAAATATAAGATTACAGATAGAATCGACATTCCTCACTTAATGTCAAACACTTGCCAACTGCACCACAATGGCACATCGGATAACCTATAAAGCTGTAATTGATTAAAGGAGACTGAAACTATTCCTTCCTTTTTTGGGTCCAAAATGTAAAAAGATGAAAATGGTATGATTTAATAGATTTAGGTACTTCATTCTCGCCCTGAAAAGTCAGTGAGTTTCAGTCTCCTTTAAAATGTTTTTAAATTTTATTTTTATATCTTAAACTTAATTTTATTTTTATGTATTTCTTTGAATCTCCAGGAATATATTCATTATAAAAATTAAGTAAGAAACTTTATTAGTACAAACATTCTCAAGCAAATCCCACGATATATCTTCACAACGCAAAGGTCACGTCTTATCATCGCCTTAGCCTATATGTTATAATTAGTGAAGTCGAGGTCACGTGCGGAACAAAGTAGATTATTCGTGTTCATCCCAAGAGATATTCATTACTTCGAGTTCACCATTATTCTGCTCTCGCTGTTTCAATTTGGTGAAAGTTCCTTATGAAATAAACGGTGGAAAATTTTTTTTTTGTTTAATGTTTCATTTTGATGGACACAATGTCTTTTTTTTAATTGTTGTAATTATATAGCTAAATTATATACAGGCTATTGTGAATTTTATTGTTAATGAGTAGGACATGGATAGAGTAGTTAGTGGTAGAAGTTTCTTTTAGTATAGATTGAAAGTGAAGAACGGAGTGATTTATAAACGTAGACGTATAAAGAATAATAAATTATTTGTATTGAAAAATATTGTCGGTGTCTTTCCGTTCTCCACAGTTCGTCGAATTCTGGAATCATTGCGTGATGAGTGGCGAAATTAATGTAAGACGCTTTGCCTCGTTATCAGAGCGAGGAAATTAAAGTATTAAATAGATTATTTACTTGAGTGGGAATCGAACCCATTATCCGGAATTTACAGTCGCACGCTCGTGTCCCTGCGCCACAATTGGTCTCATATAACATATCAGTGGCTCAAACGAACCTGGTGCTAAGACACATTCGATTTAGACATCGACAGATTGCGTATTGAGTATCGGAACTGAAGGCTGTAGTTTTATCTCGTTACCAGAGTGTGCTAAATGAAAATAATACATTCCCTAAGTATTAACACTAGGTTCCCTCTGTCTATCCTGCTGTGCGCGGGATACAACGTGAAGCTGATTTTTTTTCAAGTGTTCGAACCCATAACTGTTGTGTTTACACTCTGATACCGTGCCACTGTACCACGAAGGTATCACAATTACTTATCTAATTGAAGATTCAAGATTTTCGTAAACTGTATCTCTTTTGTTACTTTCGAGCGTTCGTCGGCGTTTGTAGAGTCCTTGGTAAGGCTCGACGTCATTTCCAAGACTTGCAAAGTTGTCTTTGAAGTATGAGATGTTACTTGAAAACAATGTGGGCGTGGAAATGTGTCTTTGGAATTAATACCGGTTTATTATAACACAAATTCCAATTTGTAAGAAGTAAGCAGTGCTTCTTAAACTTAGATTTTAAATCGTTATGTATATAATTTAGTTAAAGTTAGTTAAAAGTATTTTAGCCATCTATATTATAGGGTACATTATAAATATATTGAGAGACCAGTCATGCGAATGTAACAGCGAAACGTTACGAGTTCGATTCTCTTTCGAGGAAATGTAATATTTTCATTTCCTCGAATGAGAATCGAACTCTGGTAACACATCACTCAATCTATATACAATGCCTCCAAAATTCCTCCAAAACAATACAATGCCTCCAAAATTCAGAGGAAAGTGGGGAACGGCAGTGTGTCCTCATTGAGGACGAAGTGTTTTAACACTAGGTTGCCAGGTTCCCTCTGCCTAACCTGCTAATTGCGGGCGTGAGGCTAAAAAAATATTCTTTCAACGGAAAAAATAAGCAATGTTTACAATTCGGCACATTGTAGTTACGTCGCACCGCAACCATCATCAGAAATATGACAGAAAAGTAATTCGATTTAAATAAAAATACATACTAAAACCAGTTTTATAACTCGCGCTATAACAATCAGGACTACCAAAACTTAGCGAACGCCTCCACAAACACTGAAGACGGGGAGTACCTTCATAAAGATAGGATTAAACGCCCCACGGCTACAACCAACACGTCGCTGACCGCCAATAAAATTTAATATCATTACGTTGCGGACCGGACCGTTTCAATTAAGTTAAGTCTTAGAAGGAAGTAGGAACCCGCGGAGGATTATTTTTAACGACCCAATTCAGATACGGCGAGTCGTTTTAAAAATTTTATTGCTGAGGAAAGATGATCAAAATTACTTTTGGTATTGTTGTTTTGTTTTGTAGAATAAATGCTGTTAGAAATATATTTTTGTTTAAGTGTATTTTATATTTTACTAAGTTCGCTGTAATTTTTTTAGAGGGTCACAATCAAAGAGTTTATAATAAATCATTAAGAGTTGCAAGAAAAAATATTGCTGTATAAGTATGTTATAGATATTATTATTTTCTCAACTTCACGCTGTATCCCGTACGTACCATGGTAGTCTGAAGGTAGGGGAGTATTAAGACACTCCGCTCACCACTTTTCACCGAATTTTGGAAGCATTGCATGTTGAGTGACAGAACTCGACGTTGCGCTTAGCCTCGACACCGAGCTAAGTAATGAAAATATTAAATATTCCATTTCCTCTAGTTGGAATCGAACTCACAACCTGTTGCATTAACAGCACGCACCGGCGCCACGACTGGCCTCATTACAGTATAAGTAATTCATATTTATATGCTAAGACTAGCTTTAGTAATTTAAAGATCATTAGTTTAAAATTCTTAGGTAAGTCGGTAATAAAATAAAAAATAAATAAATTAGCTTCACGCTATATCCCGCACACAACAGGGTAGGCAGAGGGAACCTAGTGTTAAGACACTCTGTTCCCCACTTTCTGCCGAATTCTGGAGGCATTGCGTGTTGAGTGGCAGAACTCAGCGCCGCGCTTAACCTCGGCACCAGAGCGAAGAAATGGAAATATAAATTTAAGTAAATATTTCATCTCCTCGAGTGGGGATCGAACTCACAACCAGTCGGTTTTGCAGTCACACCTCGTGCCGCTGCGCCACGACCGGCCTCTATAATCAAATGGAAATATCAAATAAATAAGCATTGTATGACAAGTGACATGTTCCAAGAGCCGGAGCTAACTCCCACTGCAGGTTACATTTAAACTTTTATCATGATGTATAATATAGTCTACTTCAACACGATAAGTGCACTATCCAATGCAAAAATATTTATTCCACTAATAGAGAATAGAGCGTTCAACTAAAAAAAACCCTTAATCTTTATAGTATTTTCTGTGATAACGCTTTCAGCAAGATTACAATTGCGCTACTAAATCTATTTTTTTTATTTTATTTTTATATATTTTTTTACAAAAAATATTTTATACATTTTAAAAACATATATTTTCTATTATACGAACAAGCAAATTTCTTCATAGATTCTTAAATCGCTCTTGCACTTTTTCCTTTCGTTCAGGAGCTACGTAAGTGTTATTCACATCGAGTGCCCACATAATTTTTTAACGATCTCGTTAAAAAACTAAAATTCTTGTTTCTTCTAACAGCTTAAATGGACATAGTGGTCTTAGATCCCACTGTATAAATATGCAGGTACTATATTCTACTATAATGTATCATTCTTAAAAATAAATTAAAAAAAAAAAAACAGATACCTGTAGAGGGATTAATGCAGTGGGATCTTAGCTCATAAGTACCTGTCTAATTTTAAGAAAAGTATTGCCGAAGGCAAGATAATTTAATCTTAAGACATTTTGTTCTCCATTTTCAATTTATTTTATATGCGTATCAGATAGATTGCGTGTGTGCTGGCTGTTAGAAAAGAAGCTAAGCTTTTTCAATTTTCCTTTATCTGGTAACAAGACAAAGCGTTGCGTTGAGCTCCACCGAACGGAGTGTCGTACCGGTACCATCTACCTGTACGTTCTTTTTAGCGTCTTCTGTAGTTTTTAGCTTCATGCTGATTTCCGAATGAATAGAAGAAGAAGAAGAATCAGCTCACTTAAATTATTTTTTCCCATACAACCCCCCGGGTAAGAATTTACAATCGTTACTAATCGTCGTCTTTCCACTGTAGGTATAACTGACCGACGATAAAATTTAATATTACTGCCTCTGCTTAAGCCTTCGTTTCAATTAACTATGTCTTAGAAACTTAGGTGGACTTAAGAGACTATAGTGAAAGTAAGAAGGAAATGTCCATCAGAAGCTATCAGTGTTAAATCCCAGAGGGTAGGAATTGTAATGTTAATATAATATAGAAATTTATAAATATTATTTAATATATTCTAATTGTTACATAAATATCTATATAAATTTCACATATATATAGGCATATAAAACATTTAGTCATTTATATGTTTTGGTTACTCTCTCTATTTTTGTTTATTTTTCTTAATAGGTATATTATATAAACATTTGGATTGGATAGAATATTCCCATAAACATGTTGGGATTGACACCTTTTCACATTATGAATATATTGTGTTGGTAAATCCAAATAGCCCAAGGACACAAATTTAAAATAAGTTAAATAGTTTTTTATTATTTTATAGCTGTATCCTGCGTATATCAAGGGGCTAGAGGGAACCTAGTGCTAAGATACTCCGTTCCCCACGCTCCTCCCAATCCATCGCATCGTATGGCGGAACTCACTGCCGCGCGGTGTTTTGTTGCCAGAGCAAGAAAAAGTAAATATTAAATGTTTCATTTCCTCGAATGGAAATCAAATCTACAACTCGTCGCGTTTACCCCTACCCGACAGCCTCTAGATAGTTAATAAGTATTTAAAAAAATCACTATACATAATATATAATATTTAGATTAAAAATTACTAAAACATTTTTATCCTTATCCAAAGCATTTTAATCAAATAACAACAGTTAGAAAACTCATGATATGAAATAGTTGGGCCTACCTTTTCAATTTACGTATGAAAGGTGGAGTCGAGACTTAGCCTTGGG
>DWQW01005118.1:0-18378 GCA_018249695.1 Heliconius erato demophoon
TAAAGCATAAATGTGATAATAGAAATAACACACAGTGTGATATATATTTAGATAGTAGTGATAAGTGTGATATCATCAAACGGCCGAAACTGAGACGTTTCCCTATCACTGATAAAATCGAAAAGGTGATAAGTGATAGGCAAAGTAGTGATATAGCGGAATTGCATTTACGCGACGATGATACAGTGTTCTCCGGTTCAAAGGTTGGACCGGTCCAAAAAAGGCAGAAAACATATTCTATCAATGAGGATTATGTTTTATATGAAAAATGTGACTATGGTACGATTGATAAGTATGAGGTGGAGTCGCCTAAGGAGGAACAGAACGGTTTCCATTATCCTGAAGCTGTCAAGGGTCAGGATAATCAGGTACCGTCCCCGAGTGAGATGGATAGGTTCAGGTGGAGGTTCGACTCGGCTACCTCCATGGTGTTTCATAATAAGACAGGACTGCCGTTGACGTCGAGCCCTGCGCCGTTGCGACGAGGAAACAATTGTTTTGATTTTGACGATTCCATCAATGGCGTTTCTGGGATTAAGAGGTGAGGACAAATTGTTTTATATTAATATTTTTTTAGCTTTACGCTTGTGGGCTATGGCAGCGTGGCGATGTTAATGATACGAGACTTAATATTCAACTCATTTATTATATATTTCATTTGGTTATTTATACGCTACAAAACAATAGCGGAAAATAATTACACAATTGTATTTGTAGCGAATAGACGTAGTAGGACTTAGATGTTTAGGTAGGATTTAGATGTTTACAAATGTTGTTTATGAACGATATTAAGTATTGTGCAATACCCCTACACGCTTTATTCTGCACGTAGCAGGCAGTGGTAATCTGGGAAGTTAATGTTAGGACACTGCGTTTCCCACTTCTTGACGACTTCTGGGACATTATACGCTGAGTGGAGAAACTCTACGCTGAACTTTGCCATTTGTCCCGAAGGACAAATGGCGAAGTTCAGCGTAGAGTTTCTCCATAGCGAAGATATTTCCTTCATATATATTTAATTTCCTTGAGTGGATATCCAATCCACGGCCTCAACAGTTGCTCTCAATAGTTCTTTTAGATATTTTTTAAAAATAAAATTTAAATTACTTACGACTTTTTTGTATTTGTTCGCTCTGATTACACAGCTATAGGTTTTCATCAAGCTACGTCGAAATCTTTATACGCTTGTTACACTCTATTTATGTTATTAACATGTCTGTAGCGAGGTTTATGCTAATTTTTAATACTCCAAATACAGCTGCTTAAAACTATTATTTGGCAGAAGAGAATGGAAATGGCATTAAATATTTTTAACATTGTTAATCCACATATAGGAAAGACAAATATTAATTTAGAAAATGTATAAAAAATATACTATAGGTATAATTTATGTTTATTAAGTATAGAATAATGTCTACTCTGCTACATGCAGGATACAGCGTGAAGCTAAAAAATAGAAAAACAAGTATGGAATGACACTTTAAAAATGTTAAAAGAATATAACATAAGTTCTGTTTCAACTCCAGCGCCCTGTTCCACCCGATCTCTCCGCCGCCCACGCCGCCGTCCCCCGCCGCGCGCCCCGCGCCGCCCGCCGCGCCGCCGCGCGCGCGCCGCGCCCGCGTGCGCATGGCGCCCAGCTCCGGACTGCTTGGTGAGTCATTGTTCATATCAGCAGAGGGAAAGTAGTATTTTTTTAAAACTAATGAACCTATTGTTAACACTGTTCCCTACGCATCTCCCAATTTTCAAGACATTGTATGTAGAGTGGTGGAAGTAGAAGCTGGTTTTTATGTTAAATGAGCAAATGAAACATTTATTTTTTTCTAATTATTATTTATAGAAACGGCAACTTTACGCAATTCTACATCTAGAAGTTAAAATCGTTGTGTAATTGCTGTCTTCAGTGAAATACCGGTTAAATTACCACATCATTCTACTCTAATACTGGACAGTTTCAACTGTCTAACTAGTATGGTTCATGAGATACAGCCTGGTGGTGGACGGACAGATAGACAGACAGCTAAATCTTAGTAATAGGGTCCTGGTGGGTTGTCGACAAAACTGCAGAAAAATATCTAAAGAAATCAAAGTAAACAGCCTCTCTTTACCTCACAGGTAGTTTCGAAGAATCAGCCCTCAAGGGACGTCTGGAGCCCGTGGCAACGGTACACGGATTTAGTGCCGAGTTGGGGGCATCCGGTGCATTCTGTCCACCACACCGTCGTCTACCTGTTACCGCCTTCTTTTATGCACCTGGTGGTAGTAATGCACCTTATATGGTAAGTTGAATTATATACAGGGTGGAAGTGTAAGCACCACTTTAAATGAAACCACAGTTTTAACCTGTTAACTGAGTTTGACGAAATATTTCGTCATACATAAGAGGGCATGACGAAATTTTAGTTAATTTAATAAAAAATAGTTAATTTAAGTTTAATTAATTATTATTATTATTTAATTTATTTTTTTATTAATTTTAATCTTTATAAATTTTATTTATTTTTTTTTTATTTTTTTATTTGTTTGCGAAGAAAAGTCCCCATTCTGAAACGAGTTGAGCAATAGCTAATTCCCCGGTTAACAGGTTAACTACGCTATAAAAGCCTAATATAAATCAGAAAAAAATAAATTCCCAAAAATGAAAAAGTTATTTTTTCAAACAAAATAAATAATAAAATTGGCGTTTTAAAATAAAACGCCATTTGTAAGGACCACGCACGCACACATAAACCTATCAAAGGAACACCGCCGCACACGCCTCATTCTGAAATCGAGTCGTAGGTATTGGCGATAAAGTTCATAGTTGTTTAACCTTTAGTAGTATTTTTGTAGTAGTAAGTGTTTACGCTATTGGGATCTATACGTAATTGCGTCACACGAAATACAGGTATGGATAAAAATCGTGAATTGAAAAAAAAATCCTACGTCCAAACTGTTGAGGCATCTTGATTAATTTCTTTAGGTGTGGGTTTGAAATATTTAATCCTATATGCTGTTTCCGTAACAGGAGCGCTGCCTCTTCCACCCTGTATATGGCTGTACAGGGTGGAAGAGGCAGCGCAGAGTATGACTAACATTATATTTATTTTAGATGTTTCTTTTTTTTAATCTTAATAGATTTAAAATGTAAACTAATTAAAATTTGGTATGATTTTTTGTACTGTAATATATTTTTGAATTTTTTATGATGAGACGCGCTGTCAAACCCCGCTACAATAAAATTTTTATGTTTTCTAAGAAAATATTTTTCTTTATCATTGTTAAATGTAGTGTATTCTCCAAAAACGACTTGGTACTTTTCTAGTATCATTTAGATAACGAAAGTCGGTTCGCAGGGCCACATCAACCTGGGCCCGGGCGGGTACCGCGTGGCGTCGTCGGGCACGGTGCAGGTGTCGCTGTTCAACCCGCACGGCACGCTGGTGAAGATGTTCGTGGTGCTGTACGACCTGCGGGGCATGCCGCCGCTGGCGCGCACCTTCCTGCGCCAGCGCACGCTGTACATGCCGGCCGGCGCCGCGCCGCCGCCGCCCACCACGCGCCACAAGTGGCTGCGCTACCTCATACATCTCAGGTCAGTTTGACATATTCATCTATTTTAATGTCTTAATAGTCTTATAATGACTTATAAGACTTAAATCTAAATAATCATTTAAATTTAATGTCTAAATGGTCATATCCATCCATCCATCCATCAGCTTTTCGAAGTCCACTGCTAGACATAGGCCTCCCCTAATGCTCGCCACTCCGCCCGATTCTGCGCCCTCTGAATCCAGCGGATTCCCGTTGTCTTCCTTAAGTCGTCGGTCCACCTGGCTGGAGGGCGGCCTGTACTCCTTTTGCCGTGACGTGGTCGCCATTCGAGGACCTTTCTTCCCCATCGGTCGTCAGTCCTCCTGACAATATGGCCTGCCGCTGTTGTTGTGAAGCGCTATGGAGGTCCCCTACCATAGCATTGAGCTCCTCCAGAGACTCTGCCATGGTCATGTATGTCTAGTCTTATGTCTAAATAATCATATGTATATGACTATTTCTAAATAATGTCAAAAAGGTATGGGCCCTGTGTTGAATGGTATAAAAAAAACGTGAATTATACAATTAAATAGACCTGTGTGCATCTCATTTAGATGTGTACATATTATAATTTTTTTTGTGACAATGTTACCTTTTAAATTGAAACAACTGCTTAATTGTCAAATTATATGTTTTTTGAGGTCGTAGTGGCGCAGGGCCAAAGCGTGCGACTGTAAACATAACGGGTTGTGGACTCGATTCCCACTCGAGGAAATTAAATGAAATTTAATATTTCATCTTTCTTGCTCTGATAACGAGGGAAAGCGCGGCGTTGAGTTCTTCAGAATTCGGTGGAAAGTAAGGAACAGAAGTGTCTTAATGGAAATGGAATGTCATAACACCAGGTTCCTAGGTTCCCTCTGTCTAATCTGCTCGTGTATCGTGATACATTGTTAAGCTAAAAAATATATAAAAAAGATATTTTTAATTGATTAAATTTATTATTTCAGATTCATGACATCAAAGTCAGGAAAACTATATTTACACACCGACATTCGTATATTAGTGTCCAGAAAAGCAGACGTGGACACGGCTACAGCACATTCCTCATTATTTAAACCGATCCCTATAAAAAACCAAGAAAAGGAGAAACTAGAGAAACCGGACAAATCAGGGAAACCAGAGAAAGAAAGAAACCCACCGAACCGCGTTTTCGGTGGTTGCAGCGACTTCGAAACCCGTGAAATAGGTTATGAGAACCAAAACGGTGTGTCGTATGAACTGAGGAGTTTTACATACGCCCCAGAGAACCCTAAATATTCGCCTCGTTAGGCAGTTTGATGATGTTTTTCGTGTTTAATTGTATGTATTATGAAAGATTATATTTTCGGTTTTATATATTTGTGTGTTTTTTTTCTTTTGCCCCTAGAATAAAATTGTATCTGAAATTAAATAAAATGATGATGGTTGTGTATTCAATTTTAATTTAAAAGTCCGATCTACATATATAAACATTTTGAGAATGTTAGATTCGCACATCGTTAAAATTGAATAGAGAAGGTCACTCACTATCTCTTCATTACAAATAAATTAGTGAAATCCGAAAACATGATATTTACCACCTACTTAATTTTTTTTTTTATTACTTAAAAAGCAATTTAAAATTAAGGAAACTGAGATGAATATGGACTTTGGCGAAAACATGCTATAATTATTTAGAAATTTAACTTTCACTTGCGGCTTTTTAAAATGGAAATAATTAAGAATCGTGTGTGACACATAATACAACCAGCGTGCCGGAAGTAACTGACCTCCGGTACAAAAGGTCACATCGAGGCGATTAACGTGATGTATTATAGCCTATATAGGCTACATGCCCTGTATTGGGGTGCCCTACCCTACTTTGGGGTAAGGGATCTGTGATGGGGCAAGATCATACTGATCAAATTGACAGACAGAAAAATTAGGTATTTTTCTTAATGTTAGAGTAAACTGAACTCGGCGTCATTTCGTGCAGAC
The DNA here is from genome assembly GCA_018249695.1 of Heliconius erato demophoon. Taxonomy (NCBI): domain Eukaryota; kingdom Metazoa; phylum Arthropoda; class Insecta; order Lepidoptera; family Nymphalidae; genus Heliconius; species Heliconius erato. The sequence continues at coordinate 5,536 of DWQW01005118.1, forward strand.
TTGACGACCAATGGTTGCCACAAGCTTCGATAACTTAGACCAGTGTTGTTAGTGTACAACAGTAGTGTTACGTTGTTCCGTTTATGAGTGGATAAATGGAACAGCGTAATTTACATATTTAAGGTAAAAAAAAATGGGAAAAACTTGAGAAAATTGGACTACAGGCTATTATTAAAACTGCAAGAGTTAATTTGAATTAAGGCCGAATTTACATCTGCATAAAATAATCTTTCATGATATTAAAAAATATCTTGACAACAAGTACCAACAGCAAAAATAGTTGTGCTTACATGTACTTACTAAATTGCGAGCTTTGGTTCTTTCATCAGAAGGGTGTGAAAATAATGGTCTAAGCCTCAATGCGAATAAGACCAAGGTTCTGATTTTTGAAAGTGATGAAGAAAGGACGGAATGCAATATCAGTGTACATGGTAAGATATTAGAACAAGTGAATGAACTGGTATACTTGGGAAGTATGTTCAGTAGAGATGGAAGATACGAGATGGATGTGCAAAGGCGTATATATGCTGCCGGTAACAAGGCTAACGGACCCTTAGCTGCATTGATGAGACGGGGAAACGTCAGCACAGCTGCGGAGTTAGTTTAGCTGATCCGCAATGAAGAGATACACAGAATGGCAGGTACTAGCGAGGATGTCACGGTGAGAATGAAGAAGAACGTGCTCAGCTGTTTTAGGCACGTCGACGAATGAGTGATTAAAGAATGGCAAATAAAGATTTATGATGGAAAAGTGAGTGGTAAGAGAGATCGGGGGTGACCTCGGTTGACCTTTGAAAACACAGTATCAAAGATACTGGAGGAAGGTCACCCCATCCATGGGGACCCCCCGGAGGGCATGTATGAAGAAGTTAATGACAGTGGACGAGGCGAAAGAGGTATGTACAGACCGTAGCGTTTGGCGCTCCGTTCTCTCTGACTACCCCGTGAGGCTAAGGCGTGAAGCTAAGTAAGTAAGCAAGTAAGTAAGTAGTTCTTTCATAATCTACAATTAAACCATATAACAATAATATAAGGTAAACTGAAGGTGATTTTTTTTAGACTGTTTTATAACATTGAAAATTTGCCCGATATTACTCCTAACGTACCTTATAGCCTTACAGGATAGATATTAAACAGAAAATGTTAACAAAAATATTTTTTTGTATTTAATCCATTTGTTCATGAGATTAGTGCGTTCAACCAAACAAGCTCATTTGTTTTATGATATTATAGATTATTGAAAGTGTTAAATATAATATTGACGTCATAATGTTAAACTAAAAATCTTTATTGTTTTACAATTACAGAAGTAATAAATACAGTACGGACCATACATCTCTTTGAAATTAGTAAAAGTTGAGGCAAAGTGAGGAACGTAAGAGTTTTAATGGGAACGAAATGTCTTAATATTAGGTTCCTAATAGGCAGAGGGTAGCCTTTGCCTATCCTTATATGTACCGGATACAGTGGGAAGCTAAAAAAATCTCATTATTGTAGAGCAAACAAAACAACACGGAACTTCTTGAACATCTTGGGCTATTTTAAAAAAATAAGTCCAAGTGTGTAGAATTCCCTGTTTTTTAACGAATAAAAGTATTTATAGTAAATGTTTTCCTCATCGTTTATTTATGATATAAGTCATGAAGTGAAGATTAATTCTGCATTAAATATAATCAGCAAACAAAATCCGAATGGAAATACATCGTTAAAATGACATGATTTATAATACCCCATGTATTACAATATAATAAAAAACGAAATTATTAACAATACATTGTACCTTTAGAAAATATCAGCTGTGATTTTGTATATTTTTTGTAGATAAATCACTTGTTTTTAAAAATGTTATAATTTAAATTATTTATCAGAATCATATAATATGTACATGTATACCTAATCGTTTCCTTCTTATATTTAATAAAATTAATATTTTCTGAGCGTAGGATTAAAGTTAAAAAAAAGATAATTAATTATTAAAACATTTATTTCAAACACACAACCACAAATAAATAAAACACACACACACATACACTATACCACTTATTAAATAAATAAATTAAAAATGCATTTTAACTTATAAAATAAAAATAAATTAATTTATAAATTTTATTTTTATTTACATTGATTGATGCTGAATAAAAATGGCCTAATTCACAATTATAGTTAAAAAAATCTTGTTTGACTCAATTTTATTAATTTCTTTTCATTTTTTTTTTATATGAATAGTCACAAAAAAGTAAACATGTTTTGATAACAACAAAATATATAAGATAAGTTAACGCCATTTTTATAACAACATTTTTATTACAACTAGCTTGTATTTTGATTTGACTATAGTAAATAATTATTCGCAGGATAATGTGGTATGTGAAAATAATCTTTGTATGTTTTCTTTATTTAACTTACAAAGAAATTAAGGAAAAATTATATAGCTAAATGTTATGTATATATTGCTTTGGAGTCGACTGAACTGATTATAATGAAATTGTCATAAGCGTTCTTATATTATTCAGGATTTTTCAAAGAGTAACGAGAAGTTGGCAATTTATAATGATATGTAAAAAACCGAGTAGGTGACGGTTTATCTGAAACCATTGTTATAAATCATAAAAAAATCATATGATGGAAATTTCAATTTTACATAATAAAAACTACCTTTTGTTACAAATCCTGCTAGTTTGAATTCACTATACTTAAAAAATTGTATGAAAGTTTAATCATATAATTTTTTAAATCAATAATATAATGTTTCACATACAACATTGTTCTCCGGAAGTAAATACCTAAACTAACTTAACTATGAGAGAGTTAAAAGCGGCCTTGTCGACACCTGCGCATTCCTTTCGTAAGCCCTGTATGGAGAATTGTTGATAGCTGGTTCTGCTTCGGGATCCTGTGACAAAAAATATAGATTAACTTAACTGAGCTTCACGCTTTTTTTTTTTTAAATATACATTACTTATCAATATTTAAGTCACATCTCAGAGTTAAATCTAAACAAGTATTATTCAATTTTTTTATTATAGAAGACACTGTCTTAACACTAGATTTGTTATCAATATATGTATATATAATCAGCTTCACGCTGTATCCCGCACACAGCAGGGTAGGTATGGAGAACCTAGTGTTAAGATACTTTCCGCCGAGTTCTGGAGGTATGGTGTATTGAGTGGCGCAACTCAACGCCGCGCTTTGCCTCGACACCAGAACCAAGAAATGAAAATATAAATGTAAATAAATCAATATAAATGTAAATAATTTACTTCCTCGAGTGGGGATTGAACTCGCAACCAGTCAATTTTACAATCACCCTGTGAGGCACGTGCGCACCGACTGGCCTCCTATATAATACAATTGCATATGGACTTTCCGCCAATTTTAAATTCAATAAGTATTTAGTAGCGAAATTCTATCTTTGCTTTACTAGACCGGAGAAATTAAAAAATTAAAACATTCTTAAGATTTAGGATCGAACCTACAGCCATCGTGTACAGTTAGAGATCCCACTTGTATGTAAAAATATCTATAGATATATATTTAAATGGAGTTACATTCCATAACCAGAACAGATTTGCCGAATAGTGAACAAACAAGTGCAAAGTGTTTATTAAAGCAATTAGTTTTATAGTATCAGAGAAATTCTTATTAGCAAAGAGACACCGGACGTATGAATAAAAAGTGTGGGACCCGCGACGCATTCTATAGCCCTATAATATAAATACCAATGTATACTAAAAATGTTAGTAGTATTTTTTTTTCTACTAGTTGTACTGTTAGGTTAAATAAAGTATTTTTAAGACTCCTCTCTGCAATGTGGTCGTCTCACTTAAATAGCGGAGAGATCTTTTACCTCAGGCTCCATACTCCTGGACCAGGGCCCCCAGCCAGGGGATTCATCTTCATGCTCGTAGTGGTGTTGGTGCTGAGCGTGTTCATAGTAAATAACCTGAGACAACGTTGGTAATAATAGGTAAATTTATTTACTAATAATAGGTAAATTTAATTACTAGCAGCATAGCATTCCGGGACAAACAGTCTTTATTCGACAGACAGACAAAAATGTTAAAAACGTTAAAATCGTTTGTTTGTGTTTTTATATCTCGGAAATAACTTGAAAAAACATAGTTATGGACATAGATATTTCAATTTTATTTCAATGCTTAGATATAAAAAATCGTTTTGGATGTAATTAATCAGGTTTTGGATTTGAATTCAAATTATTAGTTCAAAATTTGGCGGTTGGTCTGTGTCCCCCTCAGAGTACTATTGCGCTTTACACGATTAGATCTGTTCGACGCTAAAGTACAACATATCTCATGATACTTATTAAGAAAACGTATAAAAATTTGAACGCAGCGGGACGTTATGTTATGGATGGACGTTATACGTTTTCTAAATAAGTATTTTTTTTTCCTAAGTGTGGAATAACACTTTAAAAATGTTTAATAATATCTCATGATATTTTGATGATGATTTTGATAATTGAACACAAGGTACCCATACACTGTATTCCGCACACAGCAGGATAGGCAGAGGGAAACTAGTGGTAAGACTTCCCTATTTGTTAATTTTTTTGTCAGTTTAAAACGAAACGATAAAAGGTGTTAAAATAACTTTTCGATACATCATATGTCGGGTGGAAGAATTCAACGCCACAAGTTGTATACCAGAAAGGGGAAATTAAAATAATTTAAATACAGTCTCACTCACACCCGAGCGGGAATCGAACTCACTACTGTACTTTTGAACCAGGACGGCCAATTTGTTCATAATAGTAGGTTTAAATATATAAAAGACACTAAGCCACTGTGGGCGCATTGCAACCCGATCGGAGGTCACTTTCACTGTCCTTAATACTCGACTGGTTCACGATCATCAATTATGCAGTAGTTTGTATTCAATAACCAATTTCAAAAAAGAGTGGTGTCTTGAGAATTTCTCTTTTGATAGTTTATTTTTTAGCTTCACGCTTTATCCTGCAAATAGGAGGGTAGGTAAGATGAACCTAATGTTGATACATTCCGTTCTAAACTCCGCGCTGGCAGAACTCAACGCCGAGTTTTGTCTTGTTACCAGATAGAGGAAACGAGCATAATTAATTCCCAGGAGTCGCCCCCAAAGTGGTCCCCAATCAGGGAGCCGCTATCACTCATCGTATAGCTTAGATGAGTGCTACGCTGAGATGTGTAAATGATATATAAATTAAGCTAGAATTTGTTAAGCTTCACGCTGTATCTGCACATAGCGGAACAGGCAGAAGGAATGTAACATCCAGCCAAAGTGAAGTGTTAAGACGCTACGGTGTCCATAATATGCTTCGTTACCCACATTCTCATTACACGAGCGATGAAATATAAAAAGTCTCGTAAAGTCACACGCATACGCCACTGCGTCTCAATGGTCTCCTACACATATAAAACAAAACCACGTAATCCTACTTATCGTAACCCTAACTGGACGGGAGAGCAAATATAATTAATATACAAAAATTGCTTTCAAGTGCAGTATGAACCTATAACCATAGCTTAATCACTCAGACACTGTACCACTGCGCCACGACGGCTTCATGTAAAAAATTATCCACGCTTTATAAGCAGGTGTGACGCGAGAGTATCGAGTTAACCTAAAAACATTATTTCCACGTTTAATAGTGTATATAGAAATAATATACTTCCATTTATTTTGTTTCAAGTATCTTGTAATGTAGGTAGACAGATTTTAGTGAAGAGATTCTCTGTTGTCTGTTAAACCACATGAGAATTGAGTGGCGGAACTCAACGCCGCGTATTGTCGATCAAAGTGGAGAAATGAAAATTGTTCCGTTGAATTTTTGGTGGGTAGTACATGAATAAATATGAAAGGCAAGTAATTAAAGAACATAATTCAACCTAAGTGTTCGAGTTAAAGTTCAAGTCGGAATCGAACCCACAATTTTCTCGTTTACCGTTATCATATCATGTATTTTTTTTTAAAATCACACCTTTTGACGCATACCCTGCTGGTAGGCAATGAAATTAAAATATTAAATGTTTCATTCCTCCTATTTGGAAATGAACCCACACCCTCAGGCCACATATGTTAACAATTTATGCACTCCTTAGAATATTAATAGTCATATTTAATAACTTGAACGTAAGCAAGTTATGTGGTTTAATGCGGTTTCGACCTACAACTACAAGACCATAGCAGTAGAAGATTCGATTACAGAAAATTATAGTACAAACGCTATTGATCTAGATACTCATACATCGTCGGCTGTAATTTAATGCTGTTTAGTTAATAGACAGTAAGCTGTCTTCTGACTTAACAAAAATCTATACAAACGAGTATAGTAAAATTGTAACTTGATCGTTGTCTGTACATGGAAGATATTAGAGAATTAAATAATTATTAGGCATTTATGACTATAATAGAACCCATAATAATTTTTTTTTCTGTTCGTCTGTGTGTTTGTGCACGCTGATCTCAGAAACGGCTTATTCGACTTAAACGCATTTTTCACTATTGTGTTTTGAAAAATTATCCTCAACATTTTTTGTTTCTTTTATTTCAACACGTTCATAAGTAAAAAAAATATAAGTATAAAGTATTTTGTTTGACTCAATCGCTATTTTATTTAATTTTCTGAAACATTAGTTTTTAACCGATTTCCGTAAGGCGGACGTTGTTAATTCGATTGTATTTTGTTATAACTTACGACTGGGTGAACCGGTTTCAATGATTATTTTTTTATTTGAAAGCTGGTGCTTCCCGTGTGGTCCCATTTTGATCTGGTCCAATTCTGACAATTTTATCCATAAGAAAATTAGGTAAGTTTAAAATTTACATCAGTGAGTTGGATCAAACCCACGACCTGTGGATTTTACAGTGCCCCTGCGCCACGACTGGCCACTACTTAGAATATATCATGTGTCATCTACAACAAACAGTTATTTCCGTTTGATAAAGACTAGTATCTAATAGAACTAAATCATGATATATCTTCAATAAAAAAAAACTGAAAAGAAAGTAAACTTTTTAAAACCAACCCAGATTTTAACAGCGAAATGTATATATTAAGTATTTTCTAATAAAATGCCGTGTTATGTTTCTCATTAACACTGTTTAAGTGGAGCATCCGGTAGCGGAGCGGTGGACGTAGATTCTAATACAGAGTGAGCAAATGAGGTGAAAGTGCATACTGATTTACGCCCAATATTAATAACCTATCTCAGATTGCTTCATATATCTATCCTATCTAGAGATTGGATAGATATATGAAACAATCTAAGATTGACGTTGGAGATAGGTTATTAATATTGGGCGTTAATCCAGAAGAAAATTAAGCCATTTTATATATTTTATGTATATAACCTTCGCGTTGAGAGTCAAACTGTGTTCCAACATTGGTATATTTGTATTACCTTCTGTGGTTGTTGACTGTGCTTGTTCTTCAGCTCCACCCAGAATCTTGCTAAGTTGATGGCGAGACCGATAAGTGCTATTATGAAGAATTTCACCTGCAAAATTATAATTTTATTTTAGTAATTTGCTATATATATGATTAAATTATTAAAATATATTTTTTTATATATATTTTTTGTTTCAAGCTGTATTCCGCATATAGCAGTTTAGTGCGGAAGATAATTAGTGTCATGAAACTCCGTTCCCCACTTTCCGTACAAATTTTATGTGTAGAATGGCGGAACTAAACGACGCTTTGTCTTTTTACCAAAGCAAATAAATGTAAATAACTCAGGCCCAAATTGGAATCGAACTCACAAACTTTGCTTGTTGGGAATGGCACTTAACGCTTTGTGCTCTATAGGTACAGGTTCGAGCTCGTACTTTCAAATGTTTGTTTTAGCTTCACGATGTATCCCGCACATAGCAGGGTAGGCAGAAGGAACCTGGGAACCTGGTGCTAAGACATGTCCGTTCATTGACGGACGTTGATGTGATTGATTTTCTAAAATAAAAATAAAAGAATCGTAATTTGTTTACTTATGTTTATTACCTGTAATTTAAACGACAGTATTTGAAGCAACGTCCCAATTTTAGCTTTAAGCACCGCACCCAGTATGAGAAGTTTCAAGATGGCCTTCTTCTTCTTCTTCTTTTTACCTCTTTGTTCTAAATTATTAATATAATATTATTTAAAATGTTAAATAAAACATAAATAATATATAGAAAAATAATATAATAATGTAAATAGTAATTATGCAAATAAAAAAAAATCGAATTTTCAGTAAAGTTAATAGAGTACATCGCAACAATTTAAGTCGCAATTTTCGAGTTTCTTTTTTATAATTTCAAAAGTTTACACTTATAAAAACACACTGTATACAGAAAAAGAACAAATCTACTACTAAATGAATAAAATGTTTAGAAAATTCGCTACAACTATAACAAGAGTATTCTATTCTACGAAATACTTGAATAACTAGTAAAGTAACATTACTAATTGTATAATTGTCGTGCAAATCTAATCCAAGCACTAAAATACGTGATTGCTTAAAAAAATTTAGAAGTACCCTCTAAATTATTGACCACTTTGACCTTACTGTGAGACAGACAATACTGACATTCTAATAATATATTTTTTCTTCATGTACATGCTCCTCTTAGTGTCAAGGCACTCTATTCTCCACTTTGTCTACTTTTTCCTCGATCTGGTCAAACAAGGCGCGGAGTTGCATTCCGTAGTCTTTCATTTAAATGGAGGATGAGTGTATAACGGAGTGTTTTATCACACTTCTCTGCCTGCTCTTATAAATTAAAATGAAACAAGTGCGAAAACTAATTCTAAGTAACTCTTAAATAATATTGTGTCATGCAATACTGTGATACGCTCTACTGAATAAATGTTTTTATTACCAATCGACTGTGTTTATTTTCTATCCTGAAAAGTCACGAAGCTAACGTAACAAAGGCCTGTAATTAGCAATTATAATTCGAAAGTTGTATAATAATACGCAATATCTTCTGAAAATTAGTAAAGAGACAAATTTAAAGTGATATTTATTATTCATTTTAGCTTCACTTGTATGTAGAGTTGGTTGTCTTGATAGAGCGGGGGAATTTAAAGAATTAATTCCTCCGAGTGGGCATCGAACCCACTACTACTGCGTTTGAACTTTACAGTCATATGTTGTTCCACTGTGACACAATGGCGTAAACGACATTTTCCGAAACATTTATTTTTGACTTATATGTATAAGGAGTCTCTATTCTACTTTCCTTCACAGAACAGAATGAAAACTATCTAAAACAACATGCAACCGTCACCTTCCACAGAACTGCGATCTACGATTCCATTCTCGACATTTTCCTGCTCTATGACATGCTCAGCAACAGTATCTAGTGCCTTCTCTCCCACTTTCCATATATTGGAAATGAACCCGCGACCCTTCGTCATATTCCCAACGACCCAAGTCTGTAGTCTTCCAAAACCTCGACCTTTGTCGTCTTTAGTGGGGGCCATCATTACTGGTTGGAGTAACTGGATCTTTGCTGGTTTCTGCTTCTTGTTCTTCATTTTCTTCTTTTTGTCGGTAGAAGGTGAAATTGTTAGGTCTATTCCGCCGCTGCTTTCTTGCTTTTTTCTTGATAATGCTCTAAAACAATAGATTTTTTTGGTAAAATGTTTGTAGTTTCCTGTAGGACAAGCATTACAATAAATCTCAGTTTTTATGTAATTTGACGATTCTGAGCTGCTTGTTGTGGCCGAATTGAATAATGAATACTAGTGAAAAGCGGAGAACGGAGTGTCTTGACACTAGATTGCTGTTTTTTTATAATATAAAAATCTACACTAATTAAGGTGGTAATCAAGTCTAATTTAATCCGTTAAAGTATGAACGAGAAGTTAGGATATAGAGTTCGCGCACTCTGTCCAAAATTCTTTCCATCTACATCCTATAGGGTTTCAATATAAAAATGTCGATAAATTAAATATTAGGCATTGCTATTCCACAAGGAAAACGCAATATTTGTTCTGTACGCGTCAAATTCAACACCTGTTTAAGTAAATGTTTATTTTTCCAGTATGTGTCGCTCTCTAGTGGAGAAATCTGAGCAAATACTCGGTTTCTAATTAGGACGTATTTAGATACGGTGGACAAGATGAGGTCTTGACACGCAATGTCTTTGAAAATGGGTGCATAGTTGAGGACTGATGATGAATGATGAACCACTTAGGTGCTTGTTCTTTCCAGCCCAAATGCGGCGTTGTGTTTCGCCACTTGATATGCAATGTTTTGAATTTAGGTGGAAAGTGTCTCGATTATAGATCCTGCCTTCCTCTTTCTCTCTATCTCTTTGAATTATAAGGAGGCGAGAGGTCAAAGTTTTTAGTTTAGTGTTTACTTTACGTTTTCTCCCTAACGGGATAGTTAAACAGGACGGAAGACTAAACACTACGGTTTCATTCTACTTCCTGCATACAGCAGGGTAGGCAGCGGAAACTGTAGTGTTTAGACACTTCAGAGACTCCCCAATTACCGTTCAATTTCTGAAACAGTATGTGCAGTATCAAAACTCAACGCTTCTATTATATATACATAAGTATAAAATACGATCAAGTCTAAAGTCAAGTTCGAGTAAGTTGAATTTAGACTTGATCGTACCTTATCAATTATTTAGAACAAATTTCGAATTACATATGCCAAGTATGACGCACAAGAAGCGGAAATCAAACCTGCACTGTTCGCTTTCACCGAAGAATAACGACCGTCACATACAAATCAGTCCTATAGAAATTTATTTACTTACATCATGGGACAGTGACTGTAAACGAGATTGTTGTTGGTTCGATTCCCATTCGATATATTGCTTATATTTGTGATATTTTCGTGACTTTAATTTTTTTATTTTAGCTTCACGCTCTACCCCGCATATAGAAAGACAGATAGATAAAAGCTAATGTTAAGACACTTTCCGACTAAAATCGGAAAAAAAACAGTCGATCAAAAAAAATACCAACAAAGGGCTGCATGGGAGTCGGAATCGCCCACAAAAAAGTCGGAACTTGTTAATACAGATATTAATTTCATAATTGTAGGTCAGCGATAAGTATATTTTTCTTCTAACAGAGTACTTTACAACTTGCGCTTCTCCTGTATCAGATTGAGTAGTAAGTGCCAATTTAGTTCGATTTTAGGCCGTTTTGGTGCAGCGACAAAGGATTGACTGTAACGCGATGGTTGTAGGTTGTTTCCATTAAGATGTAATAGGTCACAATTATTTTCTTTTCTCGCATTGGTAACAAGTCAAAACACGGCGTTAAGTTTCGTCATTCAACGCTCAATGTTTTGAATATTGGGCGGTGCGTGGAGATCTATATGTATTTACACTATGTTCCCTCTGCGTACCCAGATAAAACGGGGTACGGCGTGAAACTACAAAAAAAAAGGTGTAAATTTTGTTTTATCACCATCGTCATCGTGACAAACGTCATACAACTAAAGTTAGTAAAGTGTGTCAGAGAAACTCAAAACTAGAGGCAAAATCCTTTAGAAATTCAAAGAAAGCGAATGATTTGCTACCGTTGTTTGAGAAACTGTGTCCATTTATCTCCATTTATATTTGAATACGGCGAAGTTATTATAGGACAATGTACTTTTTTGTATATTTTTTTCCATTTTTTGTTTCAAGGTCGTTTTTGCGCAGTATAGTATCTGTGCTTAAAAACGATGATTGTAGTTTCGATTTCCAATCTAGAAAATTTCTTTTCATTCCCTCGCTCTGGTAAGAACACAAAGCGCAGCGTTGAGTTCCATCAATTAACAAAATTCAATGCTTAATTTAAAAATAGAGCGCTGTATGGGAAACGAAGTGTCTGAATACTAGATTCCCTCGGCCCACCTTGCTACATGCGGGATACAGAGTGAAGCTAGAAATAAAAATTATCACCATCATCATTATCATCGCCGTCATACCATACCTTGTGATTCCTTTCTGTAGAAGGTCTGAAACACCGGTCAGGGAGTGTTCGATCTCTCTGCCCAGTTGTGACGGTGGCTCGTCGAAAGAGCGTCCTGATGATGACACCTCAGCGTCCGCTTCAGCTGAAATAAAAAACAGATTTATTAAAACTAATTACACTTAATCATATTTGCGCTAATTTTAAGAGAACTTTTCTTTTTCTTTTAAATATCACATTGTATCCCGCGTATAGTAGGGTAGACAGAGGGAACTTAGTGTGAAGACTTTCCGTTCTTCATTCTACGCCTAACTATCGAGACAGTAAAACTTTTTTCACTCTATTTTTTAACCGACTTCTGTATAAGGAAGAGTTTATCAATTAAACTGTATTTTTAATTATTTTATATTTGTTACTTCAAAACTTTTGACTGGGTGAATTTTGATGATTCTTATTTGAAACCTAGTGCTTCCCGTGCTAGTGCTAATGTTATTCTATTTTGATTTGGTCCATCTCTAACCACGGTTTCCAGGAGAAGATTACAACTCAAGTAAGAAAATTACAAGATTTAATTTTGAAAATTATTTTGAAACACTTACTTAATTCACAAGCTTTAGAGTAAAGTCCCTTTGCAAATAGACAATTTTTCTAGGTAATTTTTTGTAAATCAATATCTTTATAAATAAAATAAAATAAAAATTACAATATTATTTATTCAATTAAGCCATTACAAGTACCGAATCGTCCAGTTCGGAATATAAAAAAAACCTATAAACAAACAAACTTTCGTACAAAAAAAATAATGTACATAAATAAAAAAATGCTTAAGGTGGGGATGGAACTCACGACCTCCGTGTCAACAATTAGATTCACTAATGACTTTAATAGGCTTGCGATTACATCTAATGGAGAAAGCATGGGAATCTAAGATTGATCTATTA
>DWQW01005119.1:0-18373 GCA_018249695.1 Heliconius erato demophoon
ATTATGAAAATCACCAATTTTGGTAAAATTATTAATGTTTTTCTTAACATACATCACATTTTCAAAAATATATTGCGATACAACTGTCAATATATTAATTTCTTTAAACTTTTGCCTTAAGGAGTCTACCACATGGGACCCTCTTGAGAGTCCCGACCCTAAATACCAGAGGCCAAGATGCAGGAATCCAGGACAGTACGCAAGGCAATTAAGAAATCATTGGCGTACTTTAATATAATAATTGTGTCAACTGACAGATGAATGCCACCTCAGTCTACCCGTGATCACGGACTACTACTAAGTGTTTAAAACGTCGGGTTTCCAAAACTATACTAACTATATAACAGGTTCGGTTTCGCCGAAAGGCGAGGAACCCGGTCACCGGTCATGTCGTCATGCGGGTGTCCCCCACAGTGTGGAACCCAGTCGTGGCGGAGGGAACACTGCACATCGATCTGCAAAAAATCAGAGTGGCGGATTTTTCCCCACTCGTGCAGTGCTTTCTCTGCCTCAGCTACGGGCACGGTAGGCGGTTCTGCAAAGAAACTGCCCCAAAGTGCAGCCACTGTGGGGGACCCCACATGAGGACTGAGTGCGATGGCTGGCTCAATAGCGCACCACCATCTTTGCTGTAACTGTACTGGGGCAAAGGTGGAACGCGCTGACCGCAGCGCGTTCAGCACTGATTGCCCAGTCAGACGCAAAAGGGGTGAGCTAGCCCGGGCCAGCATAGCCTATTGTTAAGGGCGCGTCTCTCTCCTCCAAGGTCGCCAAACACACTTTTGCTCGTAAAAAGCTGCAGCCCAGAAGAACCGGGAGACGTTACTCCAGAATGTCAAATGACGGAATACAAAATTATTTGTATCCGCCACTTACACGCTGCAATGTCCTGGTGACGAAAAACAGTCTAGCCTCGAATAGACTCAGGAACCCATCCACTGCTCATAAAAAATTTATCGCAGACTCCCTCTGCGATCGAATGAGAATATTACATCCAAGCTTCATAAAGAAACTCGAAGTAATAGCTTCCTCGGACGCAGAGGGAGCCAGCGATATAGAAGTTTGGCCAAATACCGACTCAGGAGCTGAGAACAGTCTGTCCTTCCGTCCATCCGATCTACTTCCTCCGTTATCCAGCCAAATTTCCTGCTGAGGACGTTTTACGAAAATTAAATGTAGCATTTTTACTTGAATGTGCAGTAGTTTAAATGTAAAATTAACCATAAATTTTTAAATATAATTGAATCTATGGATTCGAAAAGTTTAGAAAAATTCGTAAAATTAGACAAAAATATTCCAGATTCCAGATCTTTTGGCCTAGCGCCACCTCCCTAAAATTTTAAAAGTATGCTTAAATTAAAACAACAGATGCGCAAAGTCTCTGATCACGTCAGAGGGACGAGACGTAAAGCTCAGAGCTTTACAATTAAAAAAAAAAAAGAAAAAACTATATAACACGCGATATTATATTACGCGATTAATTCGGTAAACCTTTAATTGTTTGCCATACATTAATGTTTTTGAAACACGATATTTTTTTTATAATTTTACAAGATACATTTTAATGGTTTAATTGTTTTATTTGTATTCAAATGTGTTTATTGTTATTATTATATGTTTTTGGCATGTATAGATTTATATTTTAGAAGCATAAATATTATATACCGTAAATTTATCTTAGTTTTTAATCTGCACCTACTACTGCCAGAATGAACTGCACCTACTACAGCCAGAATAAAGATGACACTGTAAAAAGACTGATCCAAAATCCTATCTTATCCTGAGGTAGCGAGAAAAGTATTGTGGAGTACAACCTAAAAATGGCCATGAAAGACCAAAGCAGTGATGTCCCCTACCATAGTGATACTATCTTCATCTTATTTCTCCCTATGAGACTAGGATTGATTTATTATATTTACATGTATATTTAAAAATAAAATAAGGAATAATTTTAAAGTGTTATTCCACACTTAATAAAAAAATATTTTTATATAAAATATATACGGAATTTGAACTCGGGCCTCTTGGAAACCGTCCAAACGCTCTGACAGTTAAGCCATACGTTCTAGTCGAGCTACCTCGAAATTATACTATAACTTATTATATATGTTGTTAGCACCTCTGTAGGGAGATTTTTACAAATTTCCACCAGCCAAAGATAATTTAGAGAAGATTAAGAAATAGCATTTGGCAATAGACAATGGTATTTATTAAATATTTTTCACATATAGGAAAAAGAAATACTTCCTTAGAATTTCAACGTGAGTTTGTTTTCTATATGAGATCCCGTCGCAGGTTCTCTCTCGAATACTACGACGACTTGCAGGTCACTATCGAATTCAGGATGTCATGGTGTCTTCTTCTGTAAAATAGTTTCATGATGTTTAACTGCTTTCTTCTTTGACCCGGTTTCACGCTGGTCTCGGAGGAGATCAAAAAAATCGAATCGGAAAAGGAATGATACATCACTATCTATTATGTTTATCCAAACAAATCTAACCTTCCTACAATTATAAATATAACGATGTTAACTCCACTGTACCGTGCGCCCTGAAAGTGGTTTTTCAAGACAAAATTCGGCTTCGCGAGTCACTATAGCACCAGTGCTAAATATTTTATTAACTTCTACAATAATATATAAAGTGGATATATGAGCGTTAATTCACTGATAATATCCGCTATTTAGAACTCATCAAAAAACATTGAGCATTCTCTAATCAGATAAGAAAAACCCAAATTTTACCAATTCTCCTAAATGGTTGTTGTACTCGAACTTATAGCTAACGCTTGATTATACCTTTAAACAGTTTTACAATGTTTCCATTAATGTTAAGTTAAAAAAAATAACTTTATCTTTACACACATTTACAAATTATATTTTTAATTTAACATTTTTTTATTAATAAAATAAAAATAAAAATTAATAGAAAAAAAGGAAAAAAATATTAAACGCAACAAAAATAATAATCAAAAACTAGCTTTATTCAACAGATAGTAAAAAATGAAAACAAAAAAAAGGGGCTCAATATCGTAAAAATCTGAAAATTCTATACTTATTAATCCTTAAAAATAACATTAAGACCAACACCAACAATCTTTAATTCAGAAATTATTTTATCTTATTTCAAAGGCATTGGGTACAAATTTCGATTCATACCAATATTTCGTTATGAGTTTAATATAAAAAATATATATACTGGAATATATATTTTTTTAACCAAGTGAAATCAACTAAAAAAATTTAATATAAAGAAAAAAAGATATCCGATATCCGACTGTGCGATCTATAACGGTAGGCACCAAACAAGCTGATCGATTTCAATGTTTCTTATGTAATGTAGAGCATTTATCTTCAATGTATTTTCGGATAAATTATGAAATATCCAAAAAAAATAGGCCTTCTTCAATTACAGGCAGAGAGAAGTGGCTTATATATTTGTTTTCCATTCTACCTAAGAAGAGATTGGTGAATAACCTTTAAAGCAAGTCACGACACAATTATTTATTAAGATATTCAATGTGCTTGTGAAAAATAGCAGTATTAAAAAACTGTAAAGCATTAAAATCCTTAGGATCTCAAGAAAAAAATTAAATGTATTACAGAACATTTCCTTCTTACCATATCCCCTAGGATAAACAGTTATTCAGGGGTTAAGCAGGGAACCATTCTGTGTAGAAAAAACTAAGGCTGGGGGGAAAAGCTAAAAATATATTTTGTTTTAGGTAAACAGAGAAAACCCTTATTTACCACTTACAGTACTAACAAGTGGCGGAACCTAACGCCGCACTTCTTCTTAACCTTCTTCCAAATGATACAAAAGGTAACAATTATTTATTAAGATATTCAATGTGCTTGTGATAGATTATAGGAAAAAATGTCTAAAACCTATGACATAAAAAGTTCAAATAGAAGCAAGAAAATTTTATAAATGTCTTGTCTAAAATGCCAAATCACTTGACCAGTGACAAATGGCAGACTGACCAACTGGAGAATCGAATCTACATCCTCTAAAAATACAATATACATCGAAAATAATGAAAATCTTATATAAATACACTATTAAAATGTGTATAAAGACAAAATAGCAATATTAAGTGTATATTATTAAGGAGTAGAAACTCCTGCAAAAATTACGACTTAAGACACTGTAAAAAATGCATCTTTTCCCAAAATTTACGGCAATTTATTTATTTTCAAACTTCAAATGAATTAAAAATTTCTTCAAGACTTCAATATAACCACCTTATACCCAATTATCTGTCAAAATGAAACTATCAGAAACTATCTGTCAAAATGAAACTATAAAAATCTTATAAATATAAGGATATATTTTATAATAACTAGGAGTAGTTGTGTGTGAAAAAATGTAATTCTTAAAACGTGTATTAAAGAAGATTCATGGAAAAACACAAAAAAAGTTTTAATATTAAAATATAGCAAAGTCCTCGAAAGAACTAAACTATATGTTATATTTCATAATATAATTGTTATCGATTTATATACGTGACAAATATTGGTATCTGTATAGAGAAGTGTTCAACATTAAATATAGTAACGTAACACAAAACAAGCACAAGACGTGTAAAAATATGAAACTTTGAACATTTGAATAGTTTCAAAATGTTCAGAAGGAAAACTTCACCACACTACTTCTTAGTGCACTATGTTAGGTCACTACAAATAGGGTGTTTCGGTGTACACCGTTTAAGTTAGGTTAGGTTAGTAGGTATTAATGCCCTTATGTGTGTCCCATCCCTAAATGTGTTTAATCTACATTACAAGACATCTAATACAACAACAATGAGGCTTTTTCAGAGAATATCTCTATTCTCCACTCAAAGTAACAAGAGCCGTCCTAACCTGACGCCGCTCTTTCTCTTTAACTCTCCTCCAAAAGATAAAATAGGTCATAATAATTTATGGACCTTAATAGTCTTTAATAAAATACTAAAATAAAGTAAAACATTTACTTTATTTAAAAAAAAACTATCTTGCATGAAATTTGAACCCACGACCAATGCATTTAAAAGCACTTACACTACAACCAGCTATGTTAAGTATTTTTTAGCTTCCCGCTGTATCCCGCAGTATAAAGCAGGGAAGACAAATGAACCCAGTATTAAGACACTCCGTTCTCGACGCACCACCTATTAGTGGCGAAATTCAACGTAGCACTCTCTTGAACCCACAACCGTCTCGTTTACAGTCAGACACTATCCTAGGACGGCCTCCTAACTACAGTACGATTGACGAGTCGTGACCGCGCTGAATTTGGTATTTCTGAGCATTTATGTATTATTCCCTTACTCAGCAAGAAAATAATCAAAAGTAAAAAACACTCTAAAATGTAATCTGTGCATCCATAGTAATGCCATTGCTGCACGGCAACTGGAATAGATACAGCCAATGCACAATAAAGTAAGGTGGACCGTAGTGTATTTAGCATTACATGGAGTCACTATACCACTATACAGCATAATGAGCTTGGAGTAATGCCTGGGACTTGAGAACCAAGTGAAGATTTATAAGACATAATAATGAGAGTAGTGTCTTAACACTATGTTCTCTCTGCCTACCCTCCTATATACAAAGGATGAAGTTACAAAAGATATAAATTGGGAAAAGTATTTTTTTTATATAAAGCCTTACCCCTTAAGTGGAATTTGAAGCGACACATAGACCAAATGAGCAATCAATAAAGTCAACATTACACAAAAGTAAACAATTTCTTAACTAATATAAACATTTTAAATTATACTTATATAATAACTAAAAAACATCTTTTTATTTTACCTATAAGATAAAATAATAAATCAAACTTTTCTAACAATTATACATTTATAGATAGATATAGTGATACGTGCAAAAATGTTGTAATTATTGTGAAAATTAAATCTCCTTTTTGGCAAAATATGATATTTGTAATGAAGCAGTGTCCTCTAAAATAATCTAATCCAATTTTGTTTTTCTATATTTTCCTTTACCCGCGCGGCGCTGAGTATGATATGCGGGAAAAAACGTAAACCTATTTTTAGGTAGAGGGAACCTAGTGTAAGACATTCCGGTTTCCACCTTCTGACTTAATTCGAAACAATGGGTTTTCCAGAGCAGAGAAATGGCAATAATACATTACCCCGAGTGGTAGTAGAACCCACAATCATTATGTTAACAGTCAAACTCAGTCTGACTGTGATGCAATGGCTTCTAATAAAATATTTTAGTACAAATAATTTTACATTACATATTACCATTTGTTTTTTTGTCTTGCCTTTTTCCATAAAAAAAATACCATTTATACAATATATATACAAATTATAGATACAAAACAAAATACATACAATTTTCATGAAAGCTTAGGGAATGGAAAATTACAAAAATATGTTTCAAACATATCACTAAATATTACGCAAAAAGTCAAAAGTCAATCTCAAAATGAATAAAAAAATATGTCAAAGTCGTCACGCTTAATACAAATCAATATACAAAACAATCTTAATTTTGACATTGTTACTTATGATGACGTAAAAATACTTTGCATTTATTATGAAAATAACACACTAAAAAAGTACAATCACTATGTCATGACATCATACCACTTTTGATCAGTCACGTCACGACATGAAATCTCAGGACACGCTATGACTCACTTCAACGCCTCCATCAGTCCCGGCGCGTCAGCTTCATACATTCCGAAGCCTATTTCGTGACAATTGATCACTTTTAGTGTTCCGCGGCCCTCGTCGTCCATTTTCATGTAGGTCAGTGCTTTTGTTAGTATATCAGTTGATGGGTTTTGAGGAAAACCTGTGAAAATGATATTTTTATTAATTACTAATTTTCTAGGGCGTAATAGTGGTCGTAGTGCGTGCGCTGTAGTATGCCGAATGACTGTAGGCACGACGGTTACGGGTTCGATTAATAGTCGGTGGAATAAATTATTTTCATCTACTCGTTCTCTCATAAATAGAGAAAGTGCGGCAGTGTTGACCATACCAGAATTCAACTACAGTAATCTTGTTATAGTTGAATAGTTGAGTGGTAAAACTTTAACATGGAAATAATAGTAACACATCACTTACCTCTAATATTAACATGCAGCGACAATGCCGGTAAATCCTTAATAAATTCCGGCAGCATTTTTCTTACGTCCGTAACTGATACAGTCTCCAAATTGCCATAGTCTATATAGCAGAGTCGAACCTGCGACCCACCCGGTCCACCCACTTGGTCGCAGAGTACCGCACGGAACCATTGAGGATCTGGAAACAAAATAATGCTTTAAAAAAACCGACTTCTTCGATTGCAACCGGATCCAATAATCAGAACCTAACCGAACTCAGCTAGTTTGGACACGTCGAACGAATGAATGACGAAGGACTAGCAAAAACGATTTATGGTGGAAAAGTGAGCGGTAAGAGAAGTAGGGGGAGGCCTCGGTTGACCTTCGAAAATAATATCGAAGATACTGGAGGAAGGTCACGTAAAAAGCATGAGGACCCCCCATGCCTGTATCAACCTCTTCATACATGCCCATGAATGAAGAGGTTGATACAGGCATGGACGAAGCGGAAGAGATATGCAGGGACCATGCCGTTTGGCGCTCCGGTCTCTCTGACTACCGCGCCAGGGATACAGCGTGAAACTAGAGTAGACTAGACTAACCATCGCAAATTTTACTTCAAATACTTACATGGTGGGCATAAGGCTATACATAATTCTTCATGCGCAGGCAGATAGGGTTCTTTACCAAGTTCACTTTGACAATACTCAGCCATCTGTGAAGGAAATTGAAATTATATATAGATATTGTCAACAAACTCGTGAAAAAGAATAAAACCAATGGAATTGTGTCAATCGGGGGCAGTTGCTTGTAGGCAACAGCCCTTATATTAACTTATTGCAATTACGTCGAATCTCTTTCCAAATAATTTAGTAACATATGGACAATGTGTCTTTATTTTGTTTTTAAAACACGGTAACCGCTTCCGATTTCTTACAATATATTAATTATATAAAAACACTTATTGTATATAAAGAAACACTGTTGTAAATGCTATACAAATAGCTCTATAAAATAAACAAACAACTAGAATATACTTGATAATAGCTACTCAAATAGCTGAACATATTTTCTTGAATGGTTAAGAACATTCTCGAAGATTAAAAATAATTAACTAAACATAGTTTGAAGAAGTTCCTCCTCTTCACTTCTGACCATAAATTCTACTAGCTCCGTTACAAAAAAAGTTGATTAACTCTTTTCTACGTATTCAAACATATACTCACTACCACTCACTACCATTCATCTATATATATAAAAGGACTTGTGCTGACTGACTGAGGTAAGACGCACGCAGAGCCGTAACCGCTGTGCGTAGAAACGTGAAATTTGGGCAGATGTTTATTTTCATATTCTGGACATCCACTAAGAAGGGAATTTGAAAAATTTTAACCCTAAAGGGATGAAATTGGGGTTGAAAGTTTGTATGGAAAAAAATTTAATCTGTACCGATTTTTATAAAATTTGAAATTCAGACTCTTAAAAATATTTCATTGAAAACGTGTTTCATGGTTTTTAAGAATTCACCCCCTAATGGGTTCAAATAAAGGGTTGAAAGTTTATATGGAAAAATCTTTAAATTGCCACCGATTTTTATAAAAATTTAAATTCAGACTGTTAAAAATATTTTATTAAACACGTGTTTCGTGGTTTTTTTAGAATTCACTCCTAATAAGCAGGCGAAGCCGCGCGCGCCCTCTAGTCTATCTATATATATAAAAGGACATGTACCTGACTGACTGAGGTAAGACGCACGCACAGCCGTAACCGCTGTGCGTAGAAACGTGAAATTTGGACAGATGTTTATTTTCATAATCTGGACATCCACTAAGACATGATTTTGAAAAACTTTAACCATAAAGGGATGAAATAGGGGTTGAAAGTTTGTATGGATTTTTTTTAAATCGGCACAGACTTTTATAAAAATTTAAATTCAGACTGTTAAAAATATTTTATTGAACACGTGTTTTGTGGTTTTTATAGAATTCATTCCTAAGGGTGCAAAGAAGCGGGCGAAGCTGCGCGCGCCCACTAGTTATTACATATGATCACTCTCTATCACTCACTAACCCTCTCACTTACGGTCTCTCTGTCACTATCACTCACTTACCCTATCTGTTAGTGTCTGTAATTTATCTTCTAGGTGCATGCCGCTCGGTCGTGCGTTGACAGAGCCCGACGACAACGAAGCCAGGTCTATGAACACTTCCAATTCACACGTGGCCGACGGTATTTTTATGTAAGTGATGTCTGTTAGCATAAGTCTTGGTATTTCTGTTACGAAAAAATGAACAAATACTATAAAGTATAAACTTCGTGAGGCTACACACTGTGGTCTATTAGTTGCAGCACGTTCTAACAATTAAATAAATGTTTACAAATAAATCTTTTTTATTGAGGCCAGTTGTGGCGCAGGGGCGAAAAGGGGTACTGTAAAATCGACTGGTTGCGGGTTCGATCCCCACTCGAGGAAATGAAATATTTATTTACATTTATATTTTCATTACTAGGCTCTGGTGTCGAGGCAAAGCGCGGCGTTGAGTTCCGCCACTGAACAGGCATTGCCTCCAGAACTCGGCTGAAAGTGGGGAACGAAGTGTATTAACACTAGGTTCCCTCTGCCTACTCTGCTATGTGCAGGATACAGGGTAAAGTTGATTTTTTAATAATTATGTTAATATGTCATTCTAATATTAATATATGTTTAAATATATTGTGAAAATTAATGTAAATCCTAATAATAAATGTACTTTTGATTGTGCATATTTTGTGCATATTTCACCCTTTTTATAGTGCATATTTTGGCATTTTGATAGTTCATATAATCTGATGTCTAGTCATCATGTTTAAATTCTCTCACTGTACCAAAGTTAAACAAATAAATTACCTATTACATCTGCACCTTGTTGTTCTAATTTTTTCCATTCCGGAGTACTTAGTTCCAGAACCTTCTTATTGACAGATTCCTTGGTTTTTGCTATTTGTAAGTTTATTTCAGCACCAGATGGACATGACGATCCGTTGGGTAAAGTCTGGGAACAAACATGTTTATAATCTATACTAATTTAGCTTAATAAATGTGTTTATCTCATTAACTTTATAAATAAGCTTCGCGCAGTATCCCGCACACAGCAGGATAGAAAGAAGGATCTAGTGTTAAAACGTGTTAAAGAAATGAAAATATTAATAAAAAATAATTTCATCACCCGAGGGGGGATCGAAGACACAACCGTAACGTTGCAATCACACCCTTGTGACCGTGCACCACACCGGAAATACTGGTTCCAATGAAAAATATTTCTGTATTAGACAGTCTATTTATCGAAGGAGGCTATAATATATTACCTTATTTTATATATTACATTACATAAATAGTTTCGATTTAACCCACTGTCTGGAATGTGTCATGTATCATACAGAATTCTTAGTTTGTGTACACTTGGTGTAGCCGGAAGTAACACTAAGTTATATAATACCCTAGTTTTAACCTGGGACTTCGCCCCCATACCCTATTGGAAATAGCTCGTTTAGCGGAAGGTAACTGTAATCGCTGATACGGTGGATTAGAAAGAAACGATTAACTTGATGATGTGGACAGAGTATATCCTTAATCAATAGAATGCAAAAAAGAATCTTCAAACAATTATATAATTGCTAACAAAGAGTTAATACCATTTGTAGAAGTAAACAAAATAATCTGTACATATAAGAAAATAGTACCCTATTTTTTGTTTATAAATAAAAGATATGAGAAAATGTATTGTTGGGGAAAATTTTGGCATTCCACTTATTTTGGCACTTCTTTTAATATTTAGTGTAGGTATTTATTAAACTCGGTTCACAAATAAAAAAAGGTTTTATCAATATATTCTATCAATATATTCAATATGTATTTGGTTCGACAAAATTGTTACAACATATTTGTTTTATTAAATTGGTTGAAACTTAAAAAATAAAAATCAGCTTCACGTTGTAAAAACTTATTTACGTTTTCACGTGTACGTACGTGTACGTGTACTTTAAAAAGATAGTATTTTTTAAAAAACGAAAGTAAACCAGATTAGTAAATAAATACAACCAGGGAAATCTACAAGCGGGTCACAAACAGTACTCCTCCTACAAAATCCTCTAACAGAAAAATTAAAAAATTCTAATACATACCAATATTAATTCAACATTTCTATCTCTCAAATTCTGCAAATAACTCATAGCTCCCTCTGACATAGTAGTTTTAGTTTTGTCTGTCTCTTTAAAGGCGGGTTCGTAGTATAATTTGGCGCTAGCAACAGGCGTGGGGCGCGAAATCAAAGGTGGCGGACACGCGTATATTGCGTCTTTGTTTTGTGTTTCTATGTTACCTGTGGAGTGAGTGTTATTATTTAATCTGTAAATTATTAATCGGTATAAAATTCCTCCTGCCGATCTATTATTTAAATTGTATTGACAAATGAATGAAGAATCATTATTTAAAAATTAAAAAAGAAAATTAGCTTCACGCTGTATCCCGCACACAGCAGGGTAGGCAGAGGGAACTTAGTGTTAAGACACTCCGTTCCCCACTTTCTGCCGAATTCTGGAGGCATTGCGTGTTGAGGGGCAGAATTCAACGCCGCGCTTAACCTCGACACCAGAGCGAAGAAATGGAAATATAAATTTAAGTAAATATTTCATCTCCTCGAGTGGGGATCGAACCCACAACCAGTCGATTTT
The DNA here is from genome assembly GCA_018249695.1 of Heliconius erato demophoon. Classification (NCBI taxonomy): domain Eukaryota; kingdom Metazoa; phylum Arthropoda; class Insecta; order Lepidoptera; family Nymphalidae; genus Heliconius; species Heliconius erato. The sequence continues at coordinate 11,772 of DWQW01005119.1, forward strand.
GCAGTCACACCTCGTGCCGCTGCGCCACGACTGGAATCATTATTTCTTTTTATAATTTTTCAATATTGCGGAGTTTTCTACCTTGCTATATGCGGAATAGACAGTGGAGTAGTATTATACTCACCGTATTCAATATACTCCAATTGATATCTATTCTGTGTATGATTAGTTCTTTTACATAACGCCCTGTACCAGAGGCCATCTGTGAACTTTGCTATTACTGTTTGTCCTTTTTGTGGGTTTTCCTTTATTGGTGACGCTAAAAATATGAATAACATTAAAAACAATATTAACATTGTGTAATAAGATATATTACATAAACCAGAACAATAATTATTTCTTTAAAAAAATACATAAATTAATAAACTTTCTTTTCTACCCACCATCTTTACCATACAATAAGACATCCTCCTGTATAGTGTCGAACTCCTTACATGCGTCTAAGTTGGAAGGTCTTATGAACACTCTGTCTATCGACGTACAGTCTACTAAGTACACCTTCGTATTGTTCTTTATATCTGGTCTTTGGACTTCCGGTATAACTGAAATAAAAAATTACAATATATATTTATGAACATGCTATATATAACTTGACTGATACATGAACACAATGGTTGTGGGTTCGATTCATGTAAGAGAAATATAGTCACTCTGGTAATTATACAATGGGCGGGGTTAAGTTCTGTTTCCGTTTGTGTTAAGACAGTCGGTTCCACACACGCCGCTGAAATTTGGAGACGTTGAAAAACTCATTCTCGAGCTTTGTCTTGTTAGAGGAAATGTGAAATAACTCATTTGTCCCAAGTAGGAATGGATCCCACAACCGTCACATTTAGGCATACTGTGTCTTTATTTTCCTTTTTATAGAACTTGCATCTTACCAGGACTATCAATCCCTTCAATCTTGGGTTTCCACCGTGATACTTCCCCATCATCGAGAATCGAACCCGTATCCATGTTCTCTATTGATACTGTACATGTATCCGATGACTTTGATTTGATTGTACATTTTAGGTTATTACCGACCTGCCAAAAAAAAATAGAAATATTAATATTATAGTCTTTTCTTGTATTTGTATAAAGTCAAAGGGCACAAGCGTGCGATCTCAAACGTAATAGATTATGAATTTGATTCCCACTCGATGAAATAAAATATTCTAATATATAATAAAAGAATGATAAGTTATTAGTGTGTGGGATACAGCGCGAAGCTGAAAAATAAAATTATTAGTTTGGAACTATTTCAAGAGAGCTCCGTACATAATTAAACTACAAACAAACATTGTACCTAAACTGCAATAAAATAATGATTTTATATTACTTGTTAACAATTAGAATTAAATTTTATGACTTAGAGGCAATTTAAGGGAGCTACACACATATCTAAATGGCAAACAGACGAATAAACAAACATATCAACCCTCATACCTCAACACCGGGAGCAGCCAGCACGCAACTAAACTCCGGTATGTGTACATATCTCTCCGGCACTCTCGCACACCGCGATGGTAGAGTGCAGGAGCGTCCCGCATCTAACATGACTGCGGTGGTAGCGGATACACGTCGGGCGCGGTACCACGCTGAATCTGCAGCGTTGAAATACGCGAATATTTCGCCTAGCTGTGGCCTGTGCGACAAAACAAGGAATTTAATATATATATTTATACGTGCGTACACGTAAAAATACAAATAATTAGTTATAAATGAATGTAAGATTTGTTACATATATTCACCTCACATAGATCTGAATGTAAGGAGATATATCAAACTTATAGAAAAAAACTGGTCAAGTGGGGGTCGCACTAGTCCATCATGGCTTTATAAACGTTGAAAAACTTAAATGTACGAGCCCAGGCACTCATTTTGCATATAATGAACAACAAATAAATATAAAATAAAAAGCGTGCTATGTTATGTGGTCCAAGAAATCTTGAATATTTTATATTATAGGTCCTCGCTATCTCGAGGTAAATGGTCTCGACAGAAGGAGAACAAAGTAATTCTATAAAGATTCCGTTTTTTCTTATGAAGTACAAAACATTAAAATGTATAATATCTAAAAATGTATAAAAATAAATTTAATAGAAAATTTATACTTACGTAACAGGCTCTTCCTTCTCACAATTGATACCGTATCGATACAGTATGTATGGAGATATAGTACGAACAAAGAGGCGTGGCCGCCGTGAAGTAAGCTATAGATGGGTGTGTTGGCTGAGCAATACGCAAAGTACGAAAAGACTCGTCGACTCGTCAACCGTACTACATACATACATCAGGCCGTTAGCAAAAGACGGAGTGTCTCAACATTTATCCAAAAACACTTACGTATAAGGCTCTTCCTTTTCACAGTCGATACCAAATTGTTCACATAATGAGTCGTATTCACTAGCATAGTCCGGATGTAGGGAGATGCAAGTGTACGCATTCTCCGTTTTGTTTGTTGGAGTGTCGATTGTTAGTATGATTGTTTCTCCAACGGGCAGTGTTTCTACTATATAACTGTAATTAATAAAAATGGTATTACTTTTTTTTGCTTCACGCTTCATCACGCATATGGCAAGGTAGAATGAAGGAACATAGTTCCGTTCCCACTCCACTCCGTTCCCCACGAACCGCAATTTTTTTTAAACATTACGTGTTGTTGTTTGGTTTTAGAACGAGAAAAAGAAACTACTAAATATTTCATTACCACGAGTGGGAATAGAACCCACAACCGTCCCGCTTAAAATCACACTATTGTCTCGCCTCTCGGTCATGGCGGTCTCCACGGATTACTTATTATGATAAAGTTTTAAGGGCATCGAGTCGCAACTCTAAATGCGATGGTTATAGGTTCGATTGTTACTTGGGGGAATGCCCACTCTGCTTGAACTATACAACTATTTGATAAAACTGTTATTGTTATACACTTAATAAATCGTAATTTAAATCTTTTATTATTTTATTTGATATTGCTCGCAAAAATTGTTATATTTAATAAAAAAATGAACATTTTATATATATCCTATATCCGCGTCTTGCCTTGTTACAAAAGCAAAGAAATTACAATATTTGATATTTAATTCGAATCGAACCCACAACCTGTTGCGTTTTTATTCGCACGCTTGTGCCTATGCGCCGCGACTGGCCTCTATATATGCACTTAAAAAACAGGCTCATATTAAAATTTAAAAAGATGTTAAAAAATCCCTTACTTCTTAGGAACCATCTTCTTAACGGGCGTAGTGTCAGCTACTGACGGAATTTTAGTTACTTTCACTTGGTTTTGGGGTTTCTGTGAAATCGGTTCTTCAATATTAGGTGTCCGTGCTTTAGGTTTTATTAATTGTTCTGGTTGTGGTTTCGGTTCTGGTTTTGGTGTTGGTTTCGGTGTTATTTCTTGTGGTTGTTTTTCCTCAACATCTACAAATCAAGTTCACGTTTATTTAGTTTTTAATAGATATTTTTAAATTTTTTCAGAGGGAACTGGTAACCTGACGGTTCTATTGACATTCCGTTTCAATTAAGACAATTCTGTTCCCTGCGTTCCACCGAATACGTGACGTATTTCGTGTTGATTGGCAGTATTCAACGCCGCGGGAATCGAACCCTTATAGTCAGTTAATTATAAATATTCTTACCATTATTCTCAAAATTCTCTTCATCATCGAGGTCTTGTAAATTTTTATTTTCAGTTACTATTTTCGGCCGCCGCAAGCTATTATATCCTTTTAGTGGTTGATTTCTATTTACTTTTGGTATAGACTGTTGCTGATGATACTGTAAAAGAATAACCAAGTAAAAAAAATGATAAAAACAGCATTTATTAAACAACTATTTATTTTTTTATACCATTTCATGTTGTATCCCGCATCGAGAACCTAGCTCAACGCAATAACTACTTAACAGATTTGGATGAAACACTACAGTAATATACGGAGTGGAAGTGTCAGTGCTCCTTTTACAGGAAAGCACATAAGGTAAAATATTTTAAACCCATCTAAAAAAATTACTCAACAGTTTAGAAGTAGGATTTTTTTTTCATTTCACGATGTTTATACCTATATTCCGTGTGACGCAGTTACGCATAGATACCAGTAACGTAAACTCGTACTACTACAAAAATACTACTAAAGGTTAATCAACTTTGAACTTTGCCGTTAATACCTATGATTCGATTTCGGAATGAGGCGTATGTGGCGGTTTCCCTTTGATAGGTTTATGTATACATGCGTCCTTCTTGACAAAAGGCGTTTTATATTACAACAATAATTTTATTATTTATTTTGTTTCATCACAATCACTTTTAATTTTTTGGAAAAAAAATATTTTTAATTGTATTAGGCTTTTATAGAGTACTTAAGACTGTGGTTTCATTTAAAGTGGTGCTGACACTTCCATCCTGTATATCAAAATGAAACAGTAGGCTATAATTTATGCAAGTATTTTGTATGATTTAGATTAATATGGCCTGCGTTGAGGCCAGTCGTGGCGCCGCGGCAAGAGGTGTAACTGTAAAACCAACTGGTTGTGGGTTCGATCCCCACTCGAGGAGATGAAATATTTACTTAAATTTATATTTCCATTTCTTCGCTCTGGTGTCGAGGTTAAGCGCGGCATTGAGTTCTACCACTCAACACGGCAATGCCTCCAAAATTCGGCAGAAAGTGGGGAACGGAGTGTCTTAACACTAGATTCCCTCTGCCTACCCTGCTGTGTGCGGGATACAGCGTGAAGCTGATTTTTTAGAGCTGTAATATAACCAAAAGTTTAAGCGGACGATACCGCGTTTTGGCTGCTAATATTCTATATACAGCGTGGATCAAAGGTTGTCTATGGATAGATCCATTTTCCACCCAAGTGTGTTAGCCAAATTTCAGTCGTTCGACGGATATTTAAAAATTTGTGAATTTTTGGCAAAAAAAAAACGATTGAAGAAAATTGGCAATACAGCCCGACTGTTGAGTCTGCGCTCGTTTATAAGCACGTAGTTTTAAAATATTACAAATACGAATTAAGAATCTAATTTTTCCAAAAAATCACAAATTGTCAAATATCTATCGCACCACCGTTGGTCAGACGATCGTGTTATATCCTGTATAAATAACTTACCCTATTTGTCTTATCACTTTTATTCACCATGTTATCACGTTTCACGTTTTGAGGTGAGGCTGCTTCACGCGGAGTGGGTGTTCTGAAACAAAAATGTATAAATAAATATTTTCATACTTTTATTTATATACAAAATATTATGAAATAATGTTCGGTTAAAAGAAAAACCGATCAAGTGTAAGTTATAGGTACTTTGCGTGGGTATGCATACATTTTGTATAAAATCAACTACAATTACAATATATTATATTAATATACTGTAATTGTAGTTGATTTTATATTATAGTATTTTTTTATATGAAATACATATCATTTTTCACTTTCTGGACCCTCCTCCCTTTCTTTACTCCTTATTTATATTGTATGTTATTACTTCGTGCCAAAGCTTATAACTGTAGGTCCACGGGACGTTAATGTAAAATTCAGCAAAAACAATGCATAAGAGCTCGTATGTTTTGATTGCGTTGACTTAGAAGCTAGATTTTTTGTGCTCAAAGAGACCGAACGTAGACCTGTATATTTGATATTGAGCTTGATACCTCCAAGCGATTTCAAGATAAATGTTGACAGAGGAACAACTATAAAGGTTCCGTTTTGAAGTACGGAACCTTAATAAGATGTATTATTTACTTTGTTTTGTTTTTTATTTTTTGTATTTTTTACGTTATGTATTCTTTTGTTGGTAAATCTTACAAAAATATAAATAAGTAAATATAAAGTGGGAAATAGACTTAGCATTAAATTACTCCTGCATTAGGAACGAAAATACTTACGACAGTACTGATGGTTCTTTGACACGTGGTTCCACAGGTTTTTCACTGTATTGAAAAAAAATGCAAAAAGTAAATAAAAAAAAACTTAATTGCAAAATATACTTAAATTACAAATGATTTCAAATTAAAATATTATAACTACGAAAATATAAAAAACTAAATTTTAACGCAAAAGAAAAGGTTCTTCTTACCGCATGCGTTTTATATTTGTAAGAAATAAGTATCTATACTTACGGTAATACTACTTGTTGTTCTTTGGGACGTGACTGTTGGCCTTTGTCACTATTAAAAAAGAAAAAGCAAAAAATAGACACAAAATAAAAACGCTAATCTATAAATATAATAAAATTCAATTTGATCGCTGTCTGCACTTGGAAGATATATGGGAAAATTTCTTTTTAGGGGAATTTATTGTACTAATAATATTAGTAGTATCCAAAACGAAGTTCATTTTTTTTATTTTAAAGAAGAATTTGTTTAGGTACATGCACTAATCTCAGGAACTTCTACGAAAAAAGACTTTTAATCGGGGAAGGATATATTAAACCAGAGATGTCTCGGGCACTGAAAATGTGTCATGTCTTATTTTAAACGTATTATTTCTTATTTTATTAATCTATATATATAAAAGGACTTGTGCTGACTGACTGAGGTAAGACGCACGCAGAGCCGTAACCGCTGATGGTAGAAACGTGAAATTTGGGCAGATGTTTATTTTCATATTCTGGACATCCA
>DWQW01005120.1:0-18372 GCA_018249695.1 Heliconius erato demophoon
TGTAATCCAAATAAAAAGCAACTTAGTTGCACAGCCGGACTTTGAGTAATGACGCCACATTCGTGAGGTCGTACGCATATTGCGCTGTGTTCTAGAAAAACTGTGGAGACGCTTAAACATAAAAGAAGCCAACACTATTATAATAATTGTGTTGTAATTAAACTATTCATTAACATAATTTAAAAAAACTAGTTTTACCACATCTTAAATAAATTCGTTTTAGACATGTTTGTTATGTCTGAAAAATCTGAAAGGAGTGGGTGTTATATTATTATTACCGTATTCTGTCATCCTATTAACGTTGAAAAGTGGATAACCGAGTATCTTGATACCCAATTCTCTTTGGTTACCCTAATATATGCAGAAGAAACAGTGAAGCTGAAATAATTACTCTAAATTATCACTAAAGAAGCTCACGGAACGTTTTCTATATAATATGTGCGGCACCCAACCCACCTTAAAGGCCGGCAACGCACCTGTAGCTCCTCTGGTGGGTGTTGCACGGGGTCGTGGGCGGCGGTAGTCACTTACCATCAGGTGATTCATACCGTGTGATCCCGGCCTAGAATAGGATCATCCTAGTACTGGTGGTGTTGTAAGAGGCGGCTAAAGTACGGCGCCCAACCCACCTTAAAGGCCGGCAACGCACCTGTAACTCTTCTGGTGTAGCACGGTCAGTCAGACCCTGGTTACTGTCACTTAATTTCTGAATTCCTATGGCCATCTTCGAGCTACGTCATCAGAGCCTGGTTACTAGCACCAAAGTATTGAATTAAATAAAATTCATTTCATTTGATACCCATATTGGGTTGGTTGAACAAAATTATGTACGCAAACCGTGATTTTGTACTAGCGGCCATCTTGGATTTGTTTTTTAATGTATTGTATTCTACAAGTTCGGCCATTTCATTTGATACCCATATTGGGTTGGTCGTTTTAAAATATATACGGCGCCATTTTGTTAAGGCGGCCATATTGGATTAACAACAAAACTAAATTTATATAATTGCATTGTTACGAGTAATAAAGATACATGTACATAAGTTTGATTACAAACAAACAAACATCGGGACTGGTGAAACTATATAAAAACTAGTAAAATAAATATTTTAGAAGATACCATAGTTTTAAAATACGCCATCTGCGGCCTCGCCGCTCCCGACCACTGACGACTCCGGCGTGCGGGGCAGCGGGCGGGGATCGAGGCGCGTACTTAATTATTTATAATACCTAATTACCTATCAACTATATTAATATTACGTAAAGAGTTAATTTCAGAAACTATTTTTTAAAGTAAATAAGTATTTGGACCGGAACAGTTTAAAACTCTAAATTTTACATGTTGCGATTAGTGGCTCGACTTAGGAACAGAGAACGCTTGTGAAAAAACTGGACAATCGGAACAAAGTTTTTGTGGAACTTGCAATAACCCATTCTTGTTCTGGAACAGCTAAGTTAGTTTAGCCGGAACTGCTGCGGAACAGGCATCTAGCGTTTTGTGTTCCGGAACAGTGTTCCGATCGGAACGAAACATCATTAGTATCTAGTGGCTGATCCCAGAAACGCACTTTGTTTAATCAATTCGGACAAATTAAAAAAAATAAAATTCTAAATTTGTACCTGACAAATGCGGCATTGTTATTAATTTAATATATTCAACAAAATGATACCTAATGTAATATATGGAATATCTGAATAAAATTAATTATTAATTCAATATCGGCCTGAAAAGTGTGTTTAACCGTGAAATTCATATTTGATTTATTTAGTTAATAAATGCACATCGATGACCAATGACATAGCGTTATATTGAATTATAATATTTCACGTTTCAATAAAATTTGGGGAACAGAAAGAAAAAAAATACCTATTAAGAAAACGTATAAAAATTTGAACGCAGCGGGACTCGAACCCGCGCCTCCTGGAAACCGACCAGGTCGGTTTCTTAACCCATTAAAGGTCAAATGAAAACTGCCAATACTTTTTTAAAATTTTGTTTATTTTCATATTAAAGTAAGTACAAAGGAAAACATAAACCAAAAAAATTATGGAAAATTTTGTTTTTCACGAAAATATAGGGGTGTACTCAATTGAGTACACTGACCGCCTAAGTATGAATATTTTCAATAGGATGATGCAGCTTGCCTTGATTTTTTTTGTTAAACGGCGTAAATAAAATCGAGTTATGTGACGTCAGTAATGCCAGGCATTAGAAACAGCCATATCCACAGTAAAAATCAAATGACAAGTAGTAGCAATATCCGGTTGAACTAGCTGCTATCCAATTTTTGTCTCCAAAAGAATTGGTTTTCCACGAATAAAGTGTTTTGCGGGATGGTGGCCATAATATTTTACCATTGATTCAACGACGGAGATATGATCGTGAAACACTCCCCACTGCAAGAACTTCTGCATAAGTTTATCTGCCAATGGTCTTATTTTGAACATTTTATCGTTTGATGTTGCCACTGCGTTGTTATCTACAACATGAAGGTTTCTTTTTATATTACGAAACCTATACATTGACATCGCTTTGCTGACCAATTCTACACCTATGTCTTCTTGTAACGACCAGCACTTTGGTTCTCGAGGTAGCTTGTGGTAGCCAGATAATATCAAAATCCCAAAAAACTTTTTCAAATCAATGGAATCTAGTTGAAATTCATGTCTATTGTTAGAGTATAGTTTGCTATTGGATGTAGTAATATAAACTATATCATTATCTATTATCTTTTTATATATTTATTTGTACAGGGTTGAGACCCTTCAGTTCTTCACCAATAGCACTTTTCTTATAAGAGACTTCTGTTGAACTTTAAAATATCAAAGAATATGAAAGAGTATATTTGCTCCTTTTTTTGTTACAATTGGTTCATCATCACTGTCATTGTGCGTAGAATCCTTGCTACCGTTACCCTCTCGATTTTTAAATACCTCTATAGTACCAGGTACGTCTTGCGGTATGGAACACGCCGCCATGTCTTCGTCGGCACCCTCCTCTTCATAGGTCAATGCACTTGGATCAGGTGGTATGATAGCTAAGTCACATTTGTCATCTTCGTTATCCTGTAATACAGTTTCGACAGCTTCCCGAAGCCCACGGTAACTAGTTTGACATGTAAATTACTGTTTCTTCATTGCAAAGTATCTGAAAAAAAAACAGAAATTTTAGTTACATATGATGTCAGTGTACTCAACTGAGTACAGTTACATTTACAAGATGCTAGTTTTGTTAAATAAATTACACTGTTAAATAAATTAACAACTGTTAAATAAATTACATATTACTAAAAGTAATATGTAATTTATTTAACAGTTTTTAATACATTTCTTTTACATCTAATGCATCGAAATAAATCGAAATAAAACACTTAAAAACACTAATTACTACAAAAAATCTAAATTCATTTACTTACCGCGATGACGTTTCTGTAACACAACTTCAACTAGCACTTTTTAATAAAAAATGTCGCACTATCCACTTGTTATTTATGAATACACTTAAAGGGTCTTACAATGAAGTAAAATAATAAAGTACCCCACACGCATTTGACGAATTCTGGAATTTATGCCAGGAAATATAGCTGTACTCAAAAGAGTACGGTGACTTCTAATGGGTTAATACGTATTTTTCTTTCCTAAGTGTGGAATAACACTTTAAAAATGTTTAAAAAAATACCTATTTAAAATATGTTACTTTTATAGAACGTACGTGCATACTGCTGACAAAAGTCCAATCATATATTTTTTTAGTATACATTATAGGCATATTATAGACTTCTCTCTGAAAATGACTGTTTAATTAAGTACAAGCGATTGACTTATAATAATATTATATACATTTTGGTTAATATTATTTCATAATAAATTATAATAACACAAAATATTATAAGAAAATTCCACAAAATTTATACATTTTTTTTCGTTGATGAATGCTCCCACGTCAACCAATTATATTCGCCAAAAAAAAATAACAAACATAAATGAAGATTTTTTCTTTTATCTTTTACTGTCTTTCTTTGTAATACAATATATTTTGATTGTGTATTATAATATATTATGTATAATGAATATTACAGACGAACTATAAACTCCATTTATAAATCCACGAACATCGTAACGTCCATTCAAAATATTTTAAATATAATACGGTCAATAGTTTCCTATGTCCCATCAGAGGATGTCTCAGCAGAATTTCCAGGCAACGTAAGCTATTTTCATTTTGATCAGTCATTCCATTTATCAATCCATCCAATTATTCCACTAAAAGAAATATTATCACCTACGCATAATATGTTACTATTAAGATAATTACACAATAAACGTATCGAAAGTTCATTTTTTATGAAATGATTGGAAACTGTCCAAGAGACCCGGGTTCAAATCCCGCTACGTTAATTTTTTTAAGCGTTTCTAGAAAAGTATTTTTCTTTCTTATGTGTGGAATACATTTTTAAAATGTTAAGCACAATTGTCTTATTTGCAAGAATTGTTTAAAGTACGTTTTAATTATAAAAAAAAAATCAGCTTCACGCTGTATCTCGCACTCAGCAGGGTAGGCAGAGGGAACCTAGTGTTAAAACACTCGACAACTTTCTGCCGAATTCTGGAAGCATTGCTTATTAAGTGGCAGAACTCAACGCCGCGCTTAACCTCGATACCAGAGCGAAGAAATGGAAATATAAATTTAAGTAAATATTTCATCTCCTCGAGTGGGGATCGAACCCACAACCAGTCAGTTTTACAGTCACACTTCGTGCCGCTGCGCCATGACTGGCCTTAAAGTAGTTATTATATTATATATTTTTCTTCTTTGGTCTTATGGTTTTAATTATATTTGTGCTTAAACTATTAATACGTAATGTATTTGGAGGTTCTAGTTTGTTTGTTTTTATATATGATATGGACGATTTCTTCATGCTGTTTTGCAAAAAAAACTAAAAAATATTTGGAATAGCGCTGTTCCGTCGTGATCTTCCCACACGTCAAGGTCTAATAGCATTTATTCGCTTCTTTGAAACTGTAAGTAAATCAATTCAGATCAATTGTGAAACCTAGGGAAGATCCTTGTATCTTATCACACCCAGTAGTATGAATATATACTATATATATAACACCATTCTGTTTTAATTAACTTGAAATATAGATTTTTTATATATCTCATCCTTATACAAACATTAATAAATAGTTATACAGAACGAGTATGACTACATGAAAATATATTTTTGAGTTTTTGAATTTAAATATAGTTTTTAGGTGAGCAGTCTTCGCGCAGTGGCACAAAGTGTGATTGTAAAACCGACTGATTGTGGGTTCGATCCCCAATAGAGGAGATAAAATATTTACTTAAAATTTATTTTTCCATTTCTTCGCGGCATTGAATTCTGCCACTCAATACGCAATGCCTCCAGAATTCGGCAGAAAGTGGGGAACGGAGTGTATTGACACTAGGTTCCCTCTGCCTACCCTGCTGTGTGCGGGGTACAGCGTGAAGCTGATTTTTTTAATTATTATATTTATAGCTAATTTCAAACCAAATGAAATGAGTGTACGCTCGTAAACTTAAATTAGTTAACTTTTATAAGTTGTTCTTTCCGTTTACCTACAATCCTGAATTAACTGATTTTTTTATTTGTTTCTCACTTACTGACATCCCGATCATATTGTACACAATTTTTTATTAATTTTCTCTAACACGAAAATATATAAGACCAAAATATTCTATTGCTTAATAGTAGTTTACTTAAGATAACCTAAACCACCTCCATCTGTACCAGTAAAGTTAACTGTGATGCATTGCCTTTCGTCAGGCTCCATTGCGAACACCTCCATTGACAAATGGACTGGATACACGCGTGATTTAACCCTAACACGAGTTGACTTGATGAATCACATATAATATGGAGCTGTAAATATATGTAATATAAGCGAGCGAATACTTCCTGTTTGTCTTTTGTTTTGCTTAGTTACTTATATTTTTTTGTAAAGATGGAAGATTTTCTGAACGTAAACGCGACAGGTTATGGATTCCAATTCGGGGAAATAAAATATTTAATATTTTCATTTCTTCGCTCTAGTATCAAGGCATAGCGCGGTGTTCAAAGTCTGCCACTCAACACGCAATGCTGGAGGATTCGGCGAAAAGTAGAGAGTGGAGTGTCTTAACACTAGGCTCGCACTAGGTTCGCATGTAAAAGGCAGAGCCTTTTACATGCGAAATACGGCGTGAAAGTGTTTTCACTTTAAAACTAAATTAATATATCCCATAACACTCGCGGTATTAAGACAAACCCAACAACATATGATTTATGAAAATCGGTTCACTAATAAAAAAAACTACAAGGGAACAAATCAACGGAAAGACGTACCTAACATACGCGCAAAGACATTACCCTCATTTGAGCTTCGTCGGAATCTGATAACAAGATATAAACCAAAAACGATAACATTAAATCTATTTTCCTATAGAAACTATTTTACGATAGCAACAGTTAAACGAATAAAACTCCTATTACTAAGATATAGAAACTGCAAGTCTTTCCAATATATCTTTTTTCCCCAAAAAAAACTGGCCAAAGATAAAAAAAGAACTACGGCTTTCCTCAACCCACAATCAAGTGACGTATAAAGAATTCACAAAATGCCTAGTGCATTAACAATGACGTGATATATCGCCTTTCGTCGGGCTCCACTGCTAAGTCATTCTCTGACAAATGTAGGTACTGGATTTACGTGTCATTTAACACTAACTGGGACCGCTAGCGTGAAGGACCGTATCGATGTGTGTTGGTTCACGCATTTTCACGCATGGCAGGGTAGTAGAGAATCAGGTGTTAAAACATTTTTTTATGCTGATAGCTCGTTTATTAATACAGTGGAATTTTATTATTGTATATTTATTTCACGCTATTGAAGTTCACTCAAAATACAAAATTAAATGTTTTTAAAATGATATCTTCGCCAGTTTTGTAGTCAAATGCGGTACTTGGAATCAAAAATTCAGATCCTTTTATAAACTGTATTTTTCAAAAGTTACTAAAAAGTTATATAATGTCACTTAATTTTTTGCATTTCATATATTATAGAATTTTAATAAAAAAATATATTGAGCCTAGTTCATGAATGTTTAGAAAAACTCCATTAGTTGTAGGTCTATGTCCTGCTGCCCTAAAACTTTTCACACAATTTTAATACTCCTTCTATACCACAAATCGCATGAAAGGCGTACTTAAAAGATTAAAAAAAAAAATGTAAATTTAAAATTTCCAAAAAAACTTTTTACTCAGTGTTTCAGAAAAGAATACGTGACCTTTGTAAAATAAAAGTCCAATCTCCTTGCGTCCGGAATGAGCGGCAACTTTTCAATCTAATTCACTAACTTCCATTGTGGAGGTCCATTCCAGGGCTCGTTAAAAGGCGGAGAAATGGATAGAGGGACACTTAAAAAGAATAATAAAAAGCAAAAAGATTTTTTTTGAATTTCTTGTCTGTCTGTCTGTCTGTCGATATATTTTTGCCCACATTTTCTCTGAACGTACTGAACCGATTTACTTGAAAATTTCACCAATTGCTTTGTTTTAACTCAACTTAACTACTAAAGTTTAGTTCATCAAAAATCGGTTCATTAAAAAAAAAGTCATTTGAAAGAAGTCGTAATTAATTCAACACAAAGATAAAGAACGATCTTGAAAGAAGTATCAAGTAAAAACAAAGATTTTTTGGTTGGTTCGTTCATTTAATATATGTAACTAATTTAACAACTATGCAATTAAAATTAAATTAAATATGCAATTATTACAGTTATTTTACAAAGAATATTATGAATCCTTCAAATCAATTATTTAACATTTAAGGCTGTTTCTGAATGAGTAAAATAAATTATTCACTGACATTAGCACATTTAACAGAGTATATTATATAGGTAAAAAGAACATAAAGTTACAAATATATATACGTGTAATAAATAATTCGCTTTATGTATATTTTATAAATATCAAATATCAACAATGGTCGTATTTTTTTAGTTAAAACAATAAAAAAATCTTTGACGATAATGTCGTAAAAAAATCAAATTAGAGTTCTTTATAGTTGTCAATCAATTCTGCTTATTAAATCAGTAGATAATCATGTATTTTAAGCGGGCGAAGCCGTGGGCGAGCCGCTAGTATAAAATATTTTTTTTTTACTATTGTATAGAACTGGGTAACAGTATTTTTTTTATATTTAACTTTGCAAAGTGAACGGAAATTTTTATATATTCCTTTATATTTAAATTCAATTTGTAATTCGTTTTTTAAGCCCTTCTTATGACAATTGTACAGTATACAGTCAAGTAAATATACTGTCACTTTTTTAGTATCATAATTATATGTTTGATTTGTTTGTGATATGTTATATCGTGACTCTTGACCTTTTTTAACCGACTTTTGTAAAAAAAAGGTTATCAATTTGACTGTGTCTTTTTAAATAGCATCATTAATAAATAATACCTAATAATTGACATAAAAGTAATAAATAATATATCTGACTTATTCACGATTATATTGCGTACTTAAAGATTGAGAAGCCCTGACATAAAAGACAGACCTCTTTAAAATTTCACTCAACCAATTCGACTGCAAATTGAGAGTTACAAAGAGTGAGTTAACAAATTCAACCACCTGTTTCTAAATTTCTGGCAATTTCTAAATGAGTTTAGTTTTGGTTAACTTTGACGCTGTCCATTTAAATTAGGCATTATTTTATATAAAAGTGAAATTTTGTGCTTCTGTAAGACTTTTGTTAAAAAAAAGTGCTATAAGTTGCCGTTTATTCCCGGCTTAGAATAGGATGATCCGGGTACTTATGGTGTCGTACGCGGCGACTAAAGTACCTGCGGAAGAGCACACACATGGGCAGACTTAACCTTATTGTTACCACCCTGGCATTTAAAACCGGCGTTAATTAGTCGATTTATGCCACTGTGTTTCGCATTAGGTAATCCCGGCACCCAACCTCCACCCCTCCCTAAAAGGTGGAGCTTTGTAACATCAGGAGTCTACATTCCAACCTGAATGCGGTTCACCATCATCTTGAGACAGCACGGCCAGCCTTGTCATTTCTTGACAGAGACTCATATTGCCCAACCGAGCGACACAGCCTTCGACACTCCGTCTACAAAATAGAATATAATATTATGCCTCATGCCGGGGTCGCTGTTTTCGTAAGGGAAAACTTAAGTTTCCGTCATCTTGCCAATTTTGAAGGTCAGGACCTGTCAACTATCTAACTCTGTGTTGACTCCAACGATCGTGTCCGAATCTTCGCATGCCTGTACAGATGCCTGTCGCATGCCTTGGTTTGATACGTCTTGCAAACTTGCTGTCTTTAGCAAACACGAGGGCACTGGTTACTAAGGATCTGAAGGTGAAAGTCTCACAGAGTAAGTATGACCGAGACTCTAGGTTCTTTAAGAAGCAAATTGCCAGAGCAAAGTCCGAGCATGTCGCCAAAATCGACGAGAAGCTTGAGAACCACGCGTCCGGAACTCATCAGTTTTGGGCGCTCTCAAAGGGAGCACTTCGTAATTTTAACCAGCCTTCGCTTCCGCCATTACGCACAGGAAATGACATCTTGGTCCATACGGCAAAAGAGAAAGCAGAGCCGAATCATGGGCGCTCTCTTTGCCTCGAACTTGACTTTGGATGACCAAGGAACGATGCCGCCGATTATCCCGCGGTGCTAGAGCTCAATGCCTGAGGTTAAGTTCAACCAAACAGCTGTTAAGCGAGCTCTGTCCTCTTTGGACATACATAAGTCGAGCGAGCCAGATGACATCTCTCCCTTAGTGCTCCGTTCTTGTACTCCTGAGCTGAAACCGGTGCTAACGCGCTTGTTCCGGCACTCTTAGTCAGCGTAGTCCCAGACTCATGGAAGAACGCTCTTACCCACCCGATCCCGAAGAAAGGCGATGGTTCCGATCCATCTAACTTTGAAGAACAGAAAAAGTGCTTCATTATTTAAAACGGACTGCTTAACTATATTAAAATTCTATAAACAAAAATTTAATTTTAACATAAAATAAAATTATAAGTGTTAATTATACTTTTTTTGAATTTAGCAACACAATTGTAATTTTTATACTGAACGTAGAAACCTAATGTTGAGATACTCTGTCCCAATTAAGACCGTTCCTCATTTTCCGCCGAATTGTCAAGGCATAGCGTGTTGAGTGACGGAACTCAACGCCGAGCTTTGCCTTGTTACCAAAGGAAGGAGAATGAAAATATTAAATTTTTCATTTCACCCCAGTGGGAAGAGAATCCATAACTGTCGGAATAATTTAAATATATAAATTACCCTAAGTAAACATCAAAGCCACCACCATCGCGCCCATATTAAAGCACAATAAAAAAAAATACATTACCTAGATACCATCATCCTATAAATAAAGTTATAAAAAATTCAAAATAATAACATCACAAAGTTAATGTCATAAAGAATTAACTGAACCATATTTGTTATAATCAGCAATGTGACGTATACAGAACACAGATTTTATTATAATTATGGTACAATCAAGATATTATTGTAGAGGGCCCTTCATTTTGATGTGAATATTTTTGTAAGAGGCCAGTTGTCAAGCAGAGGCACTGTATATGCGACTGGTTGTGGGTTCGATCCCAATCGAGGAAATAAAATGTTTATTTAAATTTATATTTCCATTTTTTTACTCTGGCGTCGTCTGTCGAGGCAAACACGTAATGCCTCCAGATTTTTTCGCCCTGCCTACAGGATACGTGCGGGATACAGCGTGAAGTTGATTAAAAAAGCTGATAAATCTATAATAGACTAGCAACTGTGAAATCAAAATCACTAAAGTAAATCCTATAGCCTTACTCGATAAACATACTTAGTCATGAAACAGCAAACAGACAAATGTTTTAAACATATTTTTTTTTTGGTTTTATCACGTTATTAAATGTCGGCAATAATTTCTGCATTTTTTTATATATGTTCTATGTACAGATATTGATCTGTTACGATTTTATTATTAGTATAAATTTATAAATCTTATTATTCTTTAAAGAAAATTAATAAAAATAGAGTAGACGTTCGACATTCAACTGACGTTTGACAATACGAGCTCAACGAGTCGTTAAAGGACACACAATCTTAGTCTACTTCTTAAATAAAATTTAAAAAATATAAAAAAAATATATTTTAAAAGTTCTTAAATAAACATCGTGAAACTAAAAAACGGCATATATTAAATTTAAAGCATTTTTCATGTAGTCTGACAAAATATTTTTCCAAAAAAGTTATAAATAAATAAATCGAAGCGAACTTAAATGGAAATCGAATCCACTTTCCCCGTTACATAAGTAAGGTAATCAATCTTAGGTTTTTTTCTTGTGTCCAAACACTCCGTTCCCCACTCTCCGCTGAAATTCGGGACACTGCATCTTGCATGTTAAGTGGTGATGCAGCATAGAGTCTTGCCGCATTTTTCACTAGGGATTTCATTTAAAAGCAATTTAAACTATCTGGAGACTGCCAGATTGCATTTAGTGTGAAAGTTTAATAAGATCAGCTATCTAAAAGAATTCAGGTAGAAAATATCGCGTGGAAATCGTCGATGCCATCATGGTACCTACTTGCATTACCGTTGCAATACTATTGTATTAGCTGCATAGTGGGTTCATACAATATTACAATGGATTCAGGCAAAGTGGTTTAGAATCAATGCCTAATGTACCTATTTCGGTGAATTTCAGCTGAAAATTGCATCCATTTTGTGCAAAATTTTGTTTGTATTCAGAACAATTTCTGAATTTCGTAGCTAGTTTTATGTTATGTTTTGCTTGTTACTTTACGTTTTTTATATAATTATTATTTATTTTAAATTGTAATGGCTAGTTTCACTAAAAATTCATAAATTTAATTTAAAACATCAGTATAAAATGTGAAATGCTCTTTTAATTTCCTGTACCTATATCAAATTAAATAGAAAAAAGTAAAACAGAAAATTGAGTATCAAGTGACTTTCAAGTTAATTTTTGTAAAAAATACTCCATTCGAATTGAGCATAACATGTATTATTTAATTTTATTATATAAATTTGACCTAATTGAAACTTGTGATTGGCCTTAAAAACAAATATCCCAGAGTTTCAAAACACGATGTTGTAAAATAGCTCCCACTGTCCGCACCCTCATTTGCAAACGATACACACTGTAGTTGCCACGATGAATATTTAAATACATTTTAGTTGAGTTAACATTTAAAATTTAAATTTTTATACTAAATATTTGAATTAGTAATTGACAATTGTTACAGTGTATTTTCAATGATGCAAATAATGACCAAGAGAATCGAACAAAATTTAAGCGTTTCTTTTTCGAACTTGAGGGTTAATCAAAGTTAATCAGTTAATCTCAGTTAATCTTGACGGGCCATCAAATAAAAATGGATATGCTGGCACAGAATAATGCAGTTAAACAATTTAGTTAATTCTGGAAATATACCAGTAGACTTAGTGTAAATTCAAGCGTACCTGTGAGTGTAGGGCGTTTCAGTGAGCCAAAAGACATTACCATTTTTTTTTAAAATGGTGTCAGCTTTTTCAAGTGTGCAGCGGATGGCCGGCTCTGAGTCTAGTGTTGCGAAGGCCTCTAACATATTCACGTCTGAGAATGTTGCCTTTGTTATTAAAAGTATGGTGAGAGGAATGTCTCCAGGGCATGATGGTCTCAACATCGAGAATTTTTAATACGCCGCGCTGGCCCGCATTTTGCCGCGGATCCCTGGTCTATTGTTTAACCTGTTTCTCAGTCATGGATACCTACCGCAGGAATTGGTGCACACAGTAGTTACACCTATAATTAAAAACAAGACTGGGGATGCTTCTGATATGTGTAATGACAGGACAATAGAGAGAGAGTGCCATACTTTGTCTAAAGCAAACTGTACGTTATTATACAGCAAGAAAAACGACAGTTTTAAAGGTATTTGACCCTGTATCTTACGATGTGCTATGGGATAAATTAAAACTACCACCTAGAACTCTAACTTTATATTTTTTCCTACTGGTATCGCAACCAAATAAACTGTGTTAGGTGGGCGGGAGCTTACTCGGACGTGTGAAGGTTGGAGTGCAGGGGAGTCTTGGTTGGGCTAAGGTTTCACGTACTATCAATAGTTCTTGAGCTTAAAATGTTACTAACAATTTATACGAATGTAAATCTAAAATAAATTATTATTATTATTATATATATAAATTAATATCATTAATGCTTCTACAGCGACACCGGTTGGGTAGGAAGTGCTCTGTCCCTGAGATAGTGGGACAAGTGTGTGGACTGTAGGCGCGACGGTTGTGGGTTCGATTCCAAGGGGATAAATTTATTATTATTTGTTAATACATTAACTTCTTCACTCAGATCACAAGACTAAGCGTAGCCTTGGTTTTCACCTTCACATAATGCCTTGAAAATTCAGCTGATAGTGGAGAAAGGAGTATCTTAACACCAGGTTTCCTCTGCATATATTGTTACATGTGGAGTACGGCGTGAAGATAAAATAGAGAGAATATGTAAATATAATAAACATAAAATAGATAAGACCACAAAGGAAATTAACAATTCAAACTAGAAATTAATTACATTAACTGGACTTTTAAGTGTCTGACCCTTCGTAGATCCCAACACGTGTCCCATTGAAATATATGCGTATATCCTCTTAATTCTAATAAAACTTATTCGTGTGAAGTGATAAATGTTGAAAATAGATGTCCATTTCGGACAATTATCTATTGTAATTAAAGACTAATTTTATTACGTTTTAAAGTGTGCATTTAAATTGTTAAAATATGTAAAATAAAACGTGTACGAATCCTAGGGTGTGATTGCTCTGGTGTCGAGACAAAGCGCGGCATTGAGCCATTGCCACTCGACACGCAATACCTCCAGAATTCGGAGAATTTTTAAAAATTTATTTCGTTTATTGAAAAATATACAATTTGTTTTAAAAACATTTTTAAAGTTTTATTCCACACTTAGGAAAGAAAAATACTTATTTAGAAAACGTATAAAAATTTGAACGTAGCAGGACTGGACCCCGCACCTCCTGGGTACCGACCAGGTCCCTGCTGGCTGGGTCCTGATTCAGGACCTGGTCGGTTTCCAGGAGGCGCGGGTTCGAGTCCCGCTACGTTCAAATTTTTATACGTTTCCTAAATAAGTATTATACAATTTGTTATTCAAACAACCGAATATCAAATAATAAAAACATTTGTGTTAAAAATTTTGCCTTAAATAACGGAGGGTAAGCCGCGGTTATTTATTCTGGAACGACTTTTAATCAAGCTTCATTTAAGGTTATTTACAAAATATTTTTGTGGGAGATGAAATTCAAGTGTAAATATTAGCATTATATATGAACGTTTAAATAAATTTAGAGAAAGAAATATGTTGGTGATCAGAGATGGTCACAAAAAAGGTTGTGGGTGTAGCCACCTTACATTGGCTAAGTGCGAGTCGAAGTAGATGATCTCTATTCGCTTTCTCGTAGAATATGTATATTTTTCTATATTATAAAGATACGACAGTAAAATTTAAAGTTTTATCATATATACATAAACTGCTCAGTACTAATAATTTTAAAAAATTGATCAAAATGTTATCAGTATTATAGACCGTGTTATCAAAGTCAAAGTCAAAACATCTTATTCAAAACTAGAGGGCGCGCGCGGCTTCGCCCGCTTATTAGGAGTGAATTCTAAAAAAAACCACGAAACACGTGTTCAATAAAATATTTTTAATAGTCTGAATTTAAATTTTTATAAAAATCGGTGGCAATTTAAGGATTTTTCCATATAAACTTTCAACCCCTTATTTGAACCCTTAGGGGGTGAATTCTTAAAAACCATGAAACACGTGTTCAATGAAATGTTTTTAAGAGTCTGAATTTCAAATTTTATAAGAATCGGTACAGATAAAACATTTTTTCCATACAAACTTTCAACCCCTATTTCATCCCTTCAGGGTTAAAATTTTTCAAATTCCCTTCTTAGTGGATGTCCAGAATATGAAATAAACATCTGCCCAAATTTCACGTTTCTACCATCAGCGGTTACGGCTCTGCGTGTGTCTTACCTCTGTCAGTCAGCACAAGTCCTTTTATATATATAGATAAGAACCTGCTTCATTTTTTATACATCACACAATTTACCACCTGTGTAGTTCACTAAAGTTAATGCCGCCTGAGAAGAACTGGCCCAAAAAACTCTGCGGGACTTTTTTGCATCAATTATATACAAATATATATTTAATTATTTGTGACAGTGATACCATTGAGGCAGACTGGAGCGAGCATTTCATTCCCAAGGCGTGTTATCATTTACAAAATCATTAATTTGATAATAACCTTTAACACAAAGGTCTTTTCACATCTTTTTAAAATCGTGATATAGAAAATTTTCTGACGTTTTAGGGCCTAAGTTATAGATTGCACGAATGAGCTATTCGCTTCTGCAGGACGAATATTGATTGAATACCGGCTGTTTTACCCCAAAGTAAAATCTTATAGGACGTGATACTGTAGAAGTAGCTGAAGTAAAGAAGACGAGCCTTTTCTACGTCAGTTATAATTTAATTTTTTGACCGCGAGCTCAGTCTATTAGCCAAACTATCAATATGAAGTCCCATTGTAATTTGGAGTCTATGGTGAAACCGAGAAATAGCGTAGAATCGACAGGATCCACGGGTTCACCATTCAAAAGTACATCGGCTTAAACATTTTTGGTGTTAAAAGTTCTAAAAATCATACATTTATTT
The DNA here is from genome assembly GCA_018249695.1 of Heliconius erato demophoon. Lineage (NCBI taxonomy): Eukaryota > Metazoa > Arthropoda > Insecta > Lepidoptera > Nymphalidae > Heliconius > Heliconius erato. The sequence goes on from DWQW01005120.1 coordinate 15,816, forward strand.
TTATTACTATTAAATAGTAAATTATTAACACTGAACCAATGTACTACGTTCGAGAGAGGATTGTTTATATCGTTATATACGATTTGCCGATTTTTTATTTTGAAAATCAATGAGGTGTCATCAGCAAACAATACTATCTCATGGTTCTTTTCAACTTGATACGGTAAATCATTTATATATATTAAAAAAAGAAAAGGACCAAGAATGGAGTCTTGTGGGATCCCCATGCTGATTACTGAACCAGGAGATGTTTTACAATTCACATCAACCCTCTGAACTCTGTCAGCTAAATAAAAGATCAGAAGGTTGAGTGCACGTCGTCTTATGCCGTAGTAATGTAGCTTCATGGCCAATGTTGAGTACTGTACGCAATCAAGGGCTTTGGAAAGATCACAAAACATGCTAAGAGATCCTGCGATCCCTACCAAGCCTCAAATATGTTCTTTATAAGAACTATACCAGCATCTATAGTTCAACGACCTTTAGTAACACCATACTGTTTATCGTGCAAAAAATTATGTGAGTAAAATGGAGTAATATTTGATTTAGAACGAATAAAAATCAGTTTTACGCTATATCCCGCACACATCAGGATAAGCAGAGGGAACCTAGTGTTAAGACATTCCCCACTTTCCACCGAAATCTGGAGGCATCGCCTGTTGTGTGGCAGAGTGGCGGAACTCAACGCCGCGCTTTGCCTCGACACCAGAGCGTAGAAATGAAAATATATATTTAAATTAATATTTCATGTCCTTGAGTGGGGATAGAACCCACAACCAGTCAATTTTGCAGTCAGACTTTGTGCCTCTGCGCCACGACTGGCCTCATACTTAGAATATTTTTCTCAAAAATCTTACTAAACTAGGGTAGTATAAAAACGAGTCGAAAATTATTATATTATTATTTAATTATAAATTATGCCATCTTTTTCTACCAAAACCGCTTATAGAAGAATATGTGTGTTATATTTTATTATAGTTTTGTCGTTTCGCAATTAGTACACGCACATTATGATTAATAAACCAATCAGAATCTGCTATTGACAGATGCTTCTCTATAATGTTATATTTCTTATTGTCCGATGAAGGTATTTTGTGTTATTACAAGTTAATATAAAATTATATTATAATTTTTATAATATAGAATAATTACCATATAATTATATAAATACCATATTCTAAATGTATATTTATACTATATTAAATACATATTATTAACATTTTTATTTTTTTGCCTACATTGTTCGTAGATGAAAAACGATATATATTGTAGTATAATATTCTCAAAGAAATTTAAAACATTGAAAATATACATTTAAAAGATGTTCATTAATTTTAAAGCAATCTTTCTGTTTCTGTTTTTAATAACGTTATAATTTTCCAAATAACTTTATTCAATTGAATTTACAATTTTTTTCCTTGCAGTTCTTTTTATTACTTAAATTTTTTAACAAAGCTTGTTAATTTCTTTCCAAATTAAATTAATAAACAAGTTTGTTTTCCGTTGTTTTAAACAATCTTTAATGTCAAGAACAGTGTTACACCAATAAAATATTTCTAATTCTAAGAAGATATCTATGTAAAGTTGGAAACAATTTGTGGCATGATCTACAACACGGCCCTTTAAAGGAAATGATGAAAAACCTTCAAGTAATTAATTTGTTATGTACATAAGATAATAATATATATTTTTTAAACTTAGTTAAGCGTATTTATTTAAATATCAAAACACTTTTGTAACATGATATAAATATTAAAAGTTAAAACAAAACTATTAAATGTCTATGCTTAAATTTATTAACAATTGTCTGGAAATACAAATATACGACAAGTTTTGAAGTCATAATAAGTCCCTGATTTCCAGAAATTTTAGAAATCAATGGGTCTCTTACAGCTATATTCAGTAAAAAAACAGCCATAAAAAAGGATAGCAGGTAACTTTACATCATCCTTTTTATAATAAAACAGGCATGTACCTACATATGTACAGGTTTTTTTACAATAAATTTAGAGGCTTTCACTCCTGATTATTCCTTTTAACAATCTGCGCTCGCTTCACTTTGCTGTAATGATGAAGAAAAATATATTTTTTTCAAAGACAACGACATGTTTAAAATACTTACGATAAGCTTTATTATAATATATTAAAATGTCATATAAAAAAATATATAAAATTTATTTATATAGGTGTTTTTTTTTTGGGAAATGCTTTCACGTAGACCATCCGTACAGGGCATATAGGCATACCCTACATACGGATGGTACTGTAGGACTCATCGGGCAAAAAGTCCGATACTACCCACTAAAACCCAGCGGGAACCTCTCCACCAAAATAGAGACGCCGCAGGATCGCTCGCGAATACCACTACGACGCCTCGGTGGTAGGCCCGCATCTTACACTATTACGAGCCACCAATACTCTCAGGGTATGCTAGCGGTCCTTAGGAGGACTCCGCAACTTCGGAAGTTTGGATTGGTCTAGGGTAAAGGTAGTAGGAGATGTGCATACTGCCTTCTCCTACTCCCTGGTCTTCGACGGCGAAGCGGTTCTGCATTCG
>DWQW01005121.1:0-18370 GCA_018249695.1 Heliconius erato demophoon
CTACATCGTTTCCTGCTTTTTCTTCATGCGCGAGTCGTCCTGTGAACAAAATGTTATTGGATATTTTAAAATTTAGTGGTTATGGTTAGGTATATATGTATGCCCTAGCTTTTACATGGGGCTGGCCCGCGTGGTCAATAGGAATGATTATTGAGTATAACAATAATTATAGTATCCAAGCTATAATAAGTTGGTAAATACAGCATAATAAAATTATTATAGGTGGTATGAGGGCGAAGCCGCGAGTGGGTCGCTAGTTGAAAATAAATCATTTCTCCGTGTGGAAATCAGACCCACAAAATTTTCGTTTACTATCAGATATTGTCACGTTTGTCCATCTTATATTTATAAATGCTATTTACATTGTATTGTATTATCTCAAGTACTTAAGTATAAAACTTCTATGCTATTGTAAACAATGACTATCCGAACAAAACCTGTTATTAATTGTCTATTTCATAATGTTACTTTGAAATTGACTTACTCCTTACTATAAAAATATTTAAATAAGTGATCTATTTTGCCTTAAATTTTAATACGATTTTTTATCAGTTTTCATTTTCTTAGCTTAATGCTGTATCCCGCATATAGCAGAGTAGGCAGAGGAAATCTAAAAAGTAGCGGTCAATGCCGCGTTTTCTTTTGTTACCATAGTTGGAAAAAAAATCTGAAATGACTTATTAACCAGAGAAGTAGTTTCAAAAAAAAAATAAACATACCTTTCTTGGCTTCCATAAGAAGATGAATCATGTCGGGTCTGATGATGTTCTTCATCTCTCTGTTCTTCATTGTACTTGTCACGAGTTCAATGAAGAAGTCCCTTGTACGGTTTGAGAAGAGCGTAAGCTTCATATACTGTAAATAATTTATTCATAATTTTCGATTCCCATTTAGTGCAAGTTTATTTTTAAATTATTTTTTGTTTCTCCGCCCGATATGTACTACTATAACAAAGATCGTCTCGAATTTGGGCGAACAGTGGAGAACGGAGTATCTGTAATACCTACCTACCTTTGCAGGACAACCTTGTTCAAAAAAACCTTAGATGCTTTCTTACATAATATTATTTTATCTGATCTTTAATAAGCTGATCTTATGAGATAAAATGTGAAATTTACATATATTTTTTATTACTTAATACTTTTATAAATAATGTATGAGAAGTGAAGATTAAAAAAATAAATAAGCTCTTCGTCTCATATATCAAAATGGCCTTGAAATGAGCGAGAGCAATAATAACATTATGTTAATGCCTGATTAAATTACAACTCGACGCTTGAACGAATACGCAATGTATTAATATACATATCTATTACTTGAAATGAATTTTAATTTTTGTTAGGGCTTATAAAATTTATACGCTGAAACTAAGATATTTCCGTTCCCTTCTTGTCTCCCTTCCGTTGTATTTTTGCGTGTTAAGTGGCCGAACTCGAGGAAATGAAAATATTGAATATTTTGTTTCTTCGGATGGGAATTCAACCCATAACCTACCGCGTATACAGTCGCACGCTTGTGCCTTAATAAAATCATAAATCAGCTTCACGCTGTATCCCGCACACAGCAGGGTAGGCAGAGGGAACCTAGTGTTAAGACACTCCGTCCCTCACTTTCTGCCGGGTTCTGAAGGCATTGCGTGTTGAGACACCAGAGCGAAGAAATGGAAATATAAATTTAAGTAAATATTTCATCTCCTCGAGTGAGGATCGAACCCACACACAACCAGTCGGTTTTACAGTCACTCTTTGTGCCGCTGCGCCACGACCGGCCTCAATGGTCTTATAAAATAAACAAAATACTCGTATATACATATATTGCTAAATCACTGTTTTTGTTTACAAACATCAGTCTAGTCAGAGTGACCTTGTCTTAATATGTTTTGCTTAAAATGTTTTTATAAATGACGTTAATATCAGTCTTATTATGTACGGCAAAAAAAACTGTTTGTTAGTTTATATATTTTTTATTACTAGAACTCATTTTCCAAGATCATAAACATAGAAAAAACTCATTTTTTTCGTTTAATTGAGATTTTCGAACCTAATACGCTGTATAATATTTATCTAAGTTTATATTATATCTATATATATTTGAGTTATTAGATAGTCAAAAGTGACATAGTTTATTTTTCGATTGTCTAAACAAAACATCTCCTTTGTTATTTCAATTTACAATTACCTATTACCACGTAATAAATTTTAAAGCAAAACTAATTTGAATTTTATTGTATGAATTGTATTTATTATTTCTAAAAGAAATATATTGTTTTAAATATACTATGTATGTATCATTGTTACAAAAAAGGTCAAAATAGTCATTTTAATAATTTCCTTGTTGTAAAACTGCATAAAAAATCGGCCAAGCGTAAGTCGGTCTCGCCCATCGAGGGTTCCGGAGACCTAGAGCTTTTTCTGAAGTTCAAGCTTAGCTTAGCCAGAGCCCTTTCATGATATTTCACTTGAACTTTAATACCAAATTTTGCCTCTCTTTTAATTCGAATTTATGATTTTCTGAATTAGTACATGTTGCATAATGCTGGCTGTCAAATTTCATAATCTAGATCAACCGAAGGTATCCTATTAATTGTGATTTACTTTGTAGTGTCGAATGATGCGTTTTTTGCGATATAAACAGCCATATCTTTTTTTAGGTAAATGTAGAAATATTTGATCTTTTTAATGTTCTGATCTGAGTATTTGGTTTGAATTTTAACTCAATATCTCCAAGCTTTCCTAAGATAAAGTTTCTTATACGGGTTCATTTTTTTTTAAAAGGTACGTAAATCTTAAAAGTACGAGGCTGATATTTCAATTTAAAGCCATTATGCTATACTATTATAATTAAAACTCTTTAACCGGATTAATATTTAGTATTACATTTTTGGCAACGCGACATTTCGAAATGCAGTGCCTCCTAGGTTCCCTCTGCTCACCCTGTTCTGTGCGGGATACAGCGTGAAGCTAAATAAAAAAAGAATGAGACTACCTTAGCGAGAGCTGGACAAGCGGAGAGTACGAAGAAAAGCAACATTTGACGGAACTTGAAGGTAGAGGCCAATTTGCCCATCTCGTAGAACTGGTTCTCCTCATCGGTATGAGAGTCCACTTTGAGGCCGAAAGCACAAGACGCTATGACGTCATTGGCGTAACGCGTTGTTAGATCTTTACAATCTACATCTAAGTATCCACCTGCAAGGAATAGATTATTTAGTATCTTAACTTTTAGGACCGTTGTGGCACAATGACACAGCTCTTGACTGTTAACGAGACGGTTGTGGTTTCGATTTTCACTCTGGATAATTAATTAATTTCAATTATTTTTCGTTTGCGTGAAAATATAAAAATCCTTTTCCGGATTTTTATCAAAATAACAAGTACATTTCAAATTTCAACTTTTATTTCAGTTTTAATGACACGAAACTTATAATTTCCTACTGTTAACTGTCAAAGCGAAGAATATAACCCACATGAACATTCCGTTCTTCGCAATCTGATCATTTTTAGAACAGTTGCATGTTGTTGCGTGCGCTGGCAGCGTTTAACGCCGCGGTTAGTCTATCCATGATATAATAACTTGTAATCATACACATATATTTATAAGTCTCAAGATTATATAAAATAATAAAGTATTTTACATAAAGGCGTTATCTTTATTATAAAAGATTACATGCATTTTTCAAAGGTTATTAAAGGTCACCTAAACTAACAATTAAGCTTGATTTCTTAGAAGCTTATGTGCGGTGCGCATTTAATCGTCTTTACTAGGCTTTATTATAATACCCTATAAATATCAAGGAAATAGATCTGTGTTTGAGAGTATGAAAATAATTTTGTTTTTTAGCTTCGCACTTAGCATGGTGGGTAGCAGAGTGGATGGTCACTTTCCACTTTCCTTTCTCTCGAAGTCCAACCCACAACAATCACGTTCACAGCCATAATCGTTGATATCTTTGAAGCTTCACGACGTATCCTTCACACAACAGGGTAGAGTACCTAACCTAGTAATAAGACACTCCGTTCCTCTTTTTCCGACGAATTCTGGAAGCATTGTGTGTTGAGTGGCGGAACTCAACGCCGCTTTTTTACCTCGAAATCAGAACGAAGAAATTAAAATAATATTTGATTCCCTTGAGAGAGGACCGAACCCTCAACCAGACGCATTTACAGTCACACACTTGCGCAAAATGATGATGACACACTATGATTTAATGAAAAATTCTTATTGAGTCACAAAACTATAGAATTTTGCTATTTTCTATAGAATAACATCTAAGTGGCTTATAAATATATACAATACATATTAATGACATTGTTATTCCTTACTATAGACAAAGCCAATAATAATAGAGATATATAAAGACGACATCTTCACGGTATGAAAATATACAATTATAAATACAATTACAGAATAACTAGTACATAGTACAATTACAGAAGAACTAGTAAAGTAACTTATTGTTATAGTATAACTTACTCTTAGACTCGCTGATCTTCTTTTTTAGAGTTCTGATCATCTGGTCACCAACTTCCTCCATGAAAGGCACCATCACCTTTATCTTGGAGCTCGTAAACGCAGGGCTTAGAGTCGACCTCATGTCCTTCCATTCGTCACCTGATTGTTATCAAATATAATATGTATTTGTTCACAATTTTGGATCAATTAAAAGTAGTGTCATTTGGTGAAAATATATAGTTTTAAATGGCTAGAGACTTGCTTGGGCAACAAATTTTAAAATTTTACAGTTTCTTTAAGTAAGAGTAACTTCAGGCACTTAGAATGTACCACGTATCATTCACAACTCTATTTCCATTTGACCATTCTGGCGAATATAATAAAATAAAATTATAAACACGAATTTATATACCTTTTAAAGCGAATAAATTCCTGGCAAATAGTGGCTCTACATTTTCATCGGTAAATCCTCTGTGATCTATGAAATATTCGAAATCTTTAATAGTAATTTTCTTTACTAGGTCAATGTCGCGTACCAATACTGTTGGTCTAACAAACTCGTATCTGCCAACAAACCTAGAACCAAAAGTTGTGCTTCAAAACTTAATTATTAACTATAACTGAAACATGGAAAACATAGACTTTAATAATTGTATGCAAATGTATGTTAAAATATTTGTATAAATTATGTGTTTTAACTTATATATGATAGTTTGTGTTTGTATGTATATTTAAGTTTGTATTTTGTTCCAATTTCACTGCATAAACCCTGTTATTAGATCCTTCCAATTTGGTAACTTGGAAGATATTACTTTTGGTGCTACACATAAGGGCTTAGGGGTGAAAACTTGATCTACATTTAAAGTATGTATCGGACAGACGAAACGCAGCTGACTGTCCTACTTTACTTCCATGAAATATCTAAATAATTCAAAAGTTAAATCTCGAGAAGTATTAAGTAAGTGGTAATATCGATGATCTATTTTGAAAGCTAACCTTTCATCCTTAAAAGTTTTATATATCCTATCCAAATGGTCACCGAAGTGGTTTTGGCGGAGTATGATGCTGGTCATGTTGCCAAAGAAGGGCACCGCCCTGAGATGCTTCACTCCAAAATCGCTGAATCTGGAGTATACCTTGTTGAAGTACAGTACTATGACTGCAAACAGTACCGCCGCCCATATTAGGAGTAACATCTGGAAAAAAGAAATTTATATGTGTAGTAGGGTAGTTTTTTTATTATTTTTTATTTAAAACTGGGCTTTTTCTGCGAACCAATGGGCTTATAGTAAGTATTTTTTATTTAAATGTAATGGACAATAACAACCAAACTAAAACTGGATTTTTTTTGCAAACCTAGGTTATAGTTAGTGACAATTAAAGTATTTAAAATTTTTCTTCATTAGATGTTCCAGATCTTAGCATACAGTGTAAAAAAATATCCAAAACCAGTTCGTGTCAATGTATTGATTGACTAAACAAATGAAAGTGAACATAACAAACCTTTTACAACACATTACTCGAAACCAACAATAAACAATAAAGATAATAGCTACTTCAAACACTTCAACCAAGTATGTATCGTCTTATATGCTCTTCTATTAGATAATACTACGCAATTAGTTGTTACTCAACCAGTCATATATATGATCATTTTATTATAGATTTATAAATAAAATAATATAAATCAGCTTCACGCTGTATCCTGCACACAGCAGGGTAGGCAGAGGGAACCTAGTGTTAAGACTTTCCGTTCCCCACTTTCTGCCGAATTCTGGAAGCATTGCGTGTTGAGGCAGAACTCAACGTCGCGCTTTGCCTCAACACCAGAGCAAAGAAATGGAAATATAAATTTAAGTAAATATTTCATCTCCTCGAGTGGGGATTTTTAAACGATCGAACCCACAACCAGTCGGTTTTACAGTCTCACTTTGTGCCGCTGCGCCACGACTGGCTTCAATGTCTTATATTTAGATTTGGATATTTTTTTGTTTACAGTTGATTAATAGTCGTACGCTGGCTGGCCCCTGCGAACTTTTGAAAGAAATTTTGAACCAGCAACATACTTCCAAGATTTTTTTTTCTTTACTGAATCATATAAGTATTAATACTGTTTATAAATTGCTTGTAACAATTGATCCTCCCGCAGCGGAACAAATTATACCTCAGAAGTGTAATAATTGAAATTAAACTTTATTACAACGTAATTAGGTCTATAATTGAATAATCAACTAACGTTGCCGTCGTCTGAACACTGAAGGTCAAAATAATAGACGTCAATTTGGTCAAAAACATGGTCGACATGTTTTTTGTAAATTTTTAAAGAATCTAATACAATTAGGTAAGCGATGGCTATGGATTCAATTCTCAATCTCTATTAATGACTATTATATACTAGCGGCTTGCCCGCAGCTTCACGCGGCTTTTTAAGCACGGTGCATCTCGCAAATATGGGTAGGCAGAGGAAACTTTTCCCGGGTAAATAACAATGGCACGGAATACTCCATATAATTGACATTTTTTTCCCAAAACCTCTTCTAGTGATAGTTGGTTTATTAGTTTCGGACATCAACCGGGACAAAAAGAAAGACAATTTCTAGATCGTTCATGTTTTTTTGGATATAAAATATACAGTTATTTTGAAATCACCGATAGATACTTCAGTTTTATTTATATGTAGATTCTGTCCTTTTTCAGCTCTTTATTTTATCCGACGTAGACAGAGAGATCTTACTATCACTCCGTTCTTCATTTTCCACCAGAACTCGAGATATTGCTTTCAGTAATTAAAAAAAGATAATATTTTTTTACACTAAGTATATATAGTTCAATATTTAAAAACAACTTTCTGAAATTACTTCGAGTATGGAATATGTTGAGTTGCGTAACTAAACGCCGGGCTTTGCTTTGTTTTCAGAACGAGGAAATGAGAATATATATTTCATTTCCCCCTTGTAGGAACCGAACCTACAACCGTTGCACTTAGGGTACTCAAAAATATTGCATGTTCAAAATAGAAAAATAAAAGTTCAAAATAGAAAAATCACGTTTTTAATTCTATACGTTTCGTTGAATGTATTAAATTGATTTTTAACTAGATAACAATAATCTAATATTACAAAACTTATAATTACAAACTATGAGGAAACGTATTTTTATCTACGATGAAGGTCAATGTCACCTACCAATGTGAAAAACCTTTTTTGCATTTATCAAATGCAATAGAACCCAAAATAATATTTTTTTTGTCTGATTGTGGGTTTGTCAGTCCGTTATCACGCTCATCTCAGAAACAGCTCAACCGACTTAAATGTAGTTTTTACTATTGTATTTTGGTAAGGTTCCCTTAATAAAAAGTGTTTGTTTTATTTCATTCGGTTCATAAATAAAAATGTTGTGTCAATACAAAGTATTTTGTTCAACAAAAAAACCGCAAAATAATTAATTTATTGAATTGGAATTGGGATCTTTCAAATGATAATTTTATTAGAACACAAACGTGATTCAGATTAGTTAATAAAAAAAATTGTAGATCAAGCCGGCGAAGCCGCGGGTGAGTCGTTAGTTACATAATATAAGCAGATACACTTTCGCTCAACTCACTTTCGTAATACATTCAGAACAGGTTAATAGGAATATTTGTACAATCTGAGGTCACATATTAAAAACAAGTTTATCAAGTTCTTTGCAAATATGCAACGTGGTTTTTACATTATTGTATATTTTAATAGCTTCACGCTGTAACCCGCATTTAGCGTGTTAGGGAAAGAACAGATTAAGAGACTCCGCTCCCCACGAACAACCCTATTTTCAACTATTGAAAAGAGGAACGCTGCGTTTTATCGTTATACAAACACCCTCGAGTGAGAATCAAACGTGCAACTGTCACGTTTACAGGCACACGCTGTGCCGCTTCGTCACAACTGAAAAAATAATATTATTGTTTATTTTTTTCTATTCCCAGGATTAAAGCTAAAAATAAAATTAATCAGAATCTGTTTCTTATGTAAATAATTGAAAGTTTTTTTGAATATTTTCAATACCGAAGTATAAACAATGTAACGTTATTTCTTTATAGTTCCTTCTTGTTGTTTCTTTTTTCTTAATAAACATTACTTAATAAGAGTCAAGGTCTGTATTGTAAATCAAAATTATTGTTTAGTAAACAGTGACTCATTGCTAAGAATATGTATTAAAATACTAAATTTCCACGCGTTTTGTTATTATTTCAGCCTTATGACCCTCTGAAAATCTCCAACCGATAATCTTTGAAACTATATTTGGCAATATTTTTCTTATTTAACCGATAATGTGATTCTTACGTACTCATACTAAATTTTTTACTAAGTCGATTTTCGTCGATGTTGACTTTTTCGTTTTTACGTATGATCATATAAGGTACACAGCAGATTTTAATATATATAAATAAATAATTATTATACTAATATTATAAAGCTAACAGTTTATTATAAGTTAAAATAAAACGATAGTTTTATTTTTTTATAGTTTTATTTGATATTTTTATAAGTTAAAATAAAAATAAAATAAACCGGCGATTGAGCGTTTGGTTCGCTAACTCAACATTTAAATATTTGTATATTAAAAACTAATTACTCACATTGATTTTTCAAATTTATTTCATTCACAATTCACTTAAAATCAATACAATATTAAAAAAAATATAAAGTTATTTAAAAACGACAGTATATATATCGTAGTGTTACAAGTATAACGTGTTATCAGCGCGAAGTGCCTCGCGGAATAGTCTCGTTTATATATTCACTTCACAATATATCCATACATAATTGTACGTAAATATAAATTATTATCAAAATAATTATCGCATGTAAGCCATTTTAATCTAGAAAAATAAAAATATAGTAATTTTTTTTATTATGGTGACATATTTGTAATATTTTTAGTTTGATGATTTCATAATGTTTTGTTATATTGTTTACACGACTGGATAGTTAAAGAAATAGTGACTCATTTCTAAGCTTTTCTTTTTCTTCCTTTTTTTATTATTATTTGTTTTTAATATTGAGGAATTTCACTAATCAAAATACGGCATAAGCTTGTGCCTGTACACCAGTGCCTTGACTTGTGGCGCAGGTGCACAAGCGTCGTTGAGTTCTGCCACCCAATACGCAATACATTGATAATTCGAACGTTAGTGTCTAAATGGGAACAGAGTGTCTTAGCACTACGTTCCCCGGCTCTCCCTATCTACCCTGCTATGTAAATATCCTGCAATATTACAGGACATTGCGTCATATGGAAGAGAACCTTGTGAAACAACCTGAAACAATCTGCTGTTTTAGTACCACTGTAAAAGGCATTGAAATATATAATATACTTAGAACAAGGTAACAAGGCAAAGCACGGTGTTGAGTTCTGCCACTAAACCACTCCTCCTTTGGTGGAGAACGAAAGAGCCTTAATAGGCACGGAGTGTCCCTTGTGTTCCCTCTGCCAACCCTGATATGTGCTGGATACTGCGTACCAGCAAAAAAAAAAAACATGTCAAATCTTTTTGTTCTCCACTCTGCAAATATTCAAAGATTGTTTAGTGTATGGAAATAAATGATTACGTAATCTGGAGTTTAATGACTTGCCAGAGTGACAGTTGACACTATATGCTGCACTGGAGTCGATTGTGTCCTGTATTGTGCTAAGTGAAAATAGTTAAAATATTGAATATTATGGTGCGATTTATAAGCAAAATTTAATATACATTACATTCGAAACAATACGATTATTAATAAGGGCAGTCAGAGAGACTGGAACCCCGAATGTTAGAGCTCTTTGTACCAGCTCTGTCGCTGTCCTCATGCCTTTTAGATGACCTCCATGTGTTCATTGACACTAAGCATGCTACATATGTTAAATAAATCTGATTACGTCTGATTCATAAGATATTTATAATTGTATAAATTTTGTATGAATATGAAAGTATTCTTATTATATTTATTTCCAAAGTTAGAAAGTCAATTGCACATTTTTTTTTATTTAGTTGCACAATGTTTATTCATTTTGTAAATATTTTTGCAATTTTTTTATAAGGCTAGTGTTAAAATATTTCTTACTTTTTTACTTTTGAGGTCAGTTTTTGCTTTTTATAAGCTTTTATTTAACTTGACATGTTCGTATGGAAGGAACCTTTTTTTTCAAATAATGCAAACCATTTCTACCCATTTTCTACTATCTGATGAAATCATTCATAAAATTATGAAATCTTGCATAAACATGTATGTCAGATGACAATGACATAACGTAATCTTATCGAGTTTGGGCTTTTTTCATTAGTTTTGATTATCACTCTAAGTAAATATTGTAATTAGGATCTGATGATGGAGTCAGTTAGTGATCACTGGAACTCCATGATGGCACAACATAATCTTATCGAGTTTGGGCTTATTTGATTTGTCGTGACCAGTACTCTGTGCATACATTGTAACCAGGACCTGATGATGAAGCCGGAGGGTGATCGCCGGATCTCCATGATAGCGCACCGTACTCTAAGTTTCATAAGAAGTATGATACCTTTGTAACTCAAGGTAAGGTCTTTGATTACGCTAAGATCTGGATGGCATAAGCAATAATTTCACGAGTAACTGCTTAAGGTGGGATTGCTGAGAAGTTGAATAGCAGAACAAATATGCATGTCGTATTTAACTCTTCTATTCCAAAATCTCTAGGAGAGTGGACCAGCATTTCTTCTAATCTCGTGTGAATAATATGAATAAAGTAAAAGAAAAAAATAAAAAAAAAAACATATGAAACCGAAACAAAAAAAAGAATGAAGCCTCGAAAAGGGTCGAAATAAAAACACAAGCCTTTATTAAATTAACTTTTTGTAAGAACTAAACTTCTGATATATATATATATATATATATATATATATATATATATATATATATATATATATATATATATAGATATATTATGTATATAAAGATAACTCCTTGAACAGTGTTATAACTTAGCTTAGTTTTAAGAATATAAATGAAATTAATACGCACTTTTTCATTATATAATATTATAATACTTCAATTTAAAATTAAAAGCTTGAGGAATTACACCATCGGTTACTATATAATTTTTTATTAACGTCTTTAGTGACATTTGTTAAAACGATTCGCTTAACGTTAGAATTATCAAAATTGTCCAAGGCGTTTGGTCTCTACAACGCCAGATCGAAACGCACAGACATACATACATAGACCTATAAACATATTACTCGCCATTGCGTCTCGCAGTCGGATAAAAATATGATATATGTTCATTATTTACTGATAACTTATCAAACACTTAGTGTCGGTCGAATGAAAACACGTCTAAACAGTTAAATGGTAAATCAAAAATTTATTACAATGTGAGTTTTTTTACATTTTTTATTTTTATGCTATTATTAGTAAAAATGTTATTGTTAGTATTTTGAAATTTCAACTATATAAAATTTTCTATACATATGTTAGATTTTTTTTAACCCTGGAGAGCAGGGAAATAGAGCAAACCTAGTGTTAAGATTTTTTATTAAGTTTCACGCTGTATTTCACATATAGTAGAGTAGGCAGAGGGCACCTGGGAACCTTAGTGTCAAGACACTTCGTTCAGAGCTAATAAATGATTTTTATTTCATTTATGAGGCCGGTCGTGGCGCAGCGGCACGAGGTGTGACTGCAAAACCGACCGTTTGTGGGTTCGATCCCCACTCGAGGAGACGAAATATTTACTTAAATTTATATTTCCATTTCTTCGCTCTGGTGTCGAGGTTAAGCGCGGCGTTGAGTTCTGCCACTCAACACGCAATACCTCCAGAATTCGGCCGAAAGTGGGGAACGGAGTGTCTTAACACTGGGTTCCCTCTGCCTACCCTGCTGTGTGCGGGATACAGCGTGAAGCTAATTAATTAATTATTTCATTTATTCGCTATTCAATTATTATTTACCCGAGTGGGAAGCGAACAAACTGCGTCGCGCGCAACCAAGTTGCGTGGATAGTCACACGCTTACCACCACGCAATGCACCACAATACAGTTATAGGATTAGTTTAGGAGCATTAGAGTTCCGATTTTTTCGTTTATCGTCCGGAACCATAAAACACGACCTCTTCTGCTTTATTTTAGAAATGTATATAGCCTTTGTTACAATTCTGATGAAATCAACACTATCTCCTAATACTGGCCAGCCGTTAAGCCCGGTTTTCAATACGAGAGGAGCGGACCCATTGAGGACTATTTTAAACTCGCAACAGTAAACTGCATACTTGTATTTCGACCAATAACTAGCCGGGTGGAAAGTGCCGACCGAGAAGAAAGAGCTGAAATTAACTTGTTCGGTTCTAAAGAATTACAAAATACAAATTTTATTGTTGGTGGAAATTTAAACCTATTTTGTTCAAAAGGAATCGACTCCACCTAAGCTTTAACCATTCATTTTACTTGAAGGTCGAAGCAGGGCTTATGAGTTGGCTGTAAAATATAAACAGATACATAGATATACATACAAATACAACTCACATACGCTCTATAAACGTTACCCCCCTTTTGATGCGGGTAAAGGAAATACAAAGTAATTCGTAAACGTTTTCATTTACAGATTTCTTTCTATAAGAGGGAATACTTTTCATAGCATAAAATATATTTTTTGACTTTTGTACTTACTGACGCAATCGAACAACTCCAAAAATATGGTTATGGTTAGTGTTCTGCTGAAACCAATGAAACTTAACCCGCGTTAACTATACTTCATACACGAAATATTTCGAATTCAAGCGGAAATTGATAATTTAAAATATTACTTCTTATTACTTACTTATTTTTTCTCTCGGGAACCAAGGTGGAGGTTTCTCTCCGCTTACCCTGCTGTATTCGAAATATAGTGTGAGTTTGATTAATTTTTATTTTATTTTTTTACTTACTATTGCAGATGATGTATCTAATATTAATATGGGTTACGGTACATGTATGTGTACTAGCGTTATACTTATCAAGGAAATACTCAAGATTCAGCGATTTTAATGTAAAATGTCCACCAGTAGTGCCATTGTTTGGTAATTTGTTCAGAGTGTTATTCCGTTTGCAAAATGTTACTGATGATTTGGATATAAATTATAAAATTTTCTATAATGAGCGGTAAGTCGTACAGTAATTTATATTTTTAACTTCCCGCTATGTCCTCTTATATAGTAGGGAAGCAGAGGAAACTTAGAATTGAGACACTCTGTTCGTCACTTTCCGTAAAATTTTCAAGACATTATTTGGCATTAATGTAATAAAAAATCTTGCTAAGACATCGGTTAGCCTTAATTTTAGAGTAAATATCCTACGTTAATATTATAAGCGTGAAAGTTTGTGAGGATGTATGTTTGTTCCACTTTCAAAACTAATAAACATATTTAGATATATATTTTTTTAGGTTCACTTTACTGGCGTAGGCAGAGGGAGCGTAGAATTAAGACACTCCGCTCCCCACTTTCCGTCGAATTCTAGAGGCATTGTGTGTTGAGTGACGTACTTTGCCATTATACCAGAGAGAACAAATGAAAATATTTAATATTGCATTACCTTCAGTGGAAATCGAACCCACGACCTGTTGAGTTTACCGACTAACGCTTGTGCCACTGTGCCATGGTTGGCCTAATACAACACTTTATAACATTATTTTTTAACAAATGTATTATTAAATTCATATAATTTAGATTTTCAGGCCGATATGAGTTTTTTAAGCCAGTGCTATTGGTTCGTGATTTGGAGTTAGTAAAGAAAATAGCTATAAAAGATTTTGAGCACTTCATTGATCACCGCACTATAACTGATGAGGAACTCGAACCATTATTTGCGAGGAACCTCGTCTCTTTAAAGGGTACTTCATTTTTATATTTTCATTTATAGTTTTTGGATTTTGTCGCTTATCTGTATAGAAGATTTATGTACTTTGCATTTAAAAACTGTATAAAAGAGACAAACTACCTACATTCATACTAAAAAATATGTAACCCAATAAGGCATAAATGAATTAAAAATTAGATTAACATTAAATTTGTTACATTTTAACTATTAAGACAATGAAATAGTCACCAAAGTGAAAAAAGAAGACATGAAATAATTGCATTCTCCGGAGTCCGAAAAGAATCGACTATCTTCGCGCGGTGCCACGACATTCACAAATGGAATTCATATATACTTAAAATTGTTTTAAAGAACTGTGACTGTAAACGCGAATAGTTGTGGGTTCGATGTTTAATCGAGGAAATTAAATATTTATTTAAATTTATATTATCCATTTCTTCGTTCTGGTGTCGAGGCAAAGTACGGCATTGAGTTCCGCCACTCAACACGCTATTCCTTCTAGATTCGGCGGAGAGTGGGAAACGGAGTGTCTTAATACTAGGTTCCCTCTGCCTACCCTGTTGTGTGCAGGGTGCGCCCTGTGCGTAAAACTGATTGATTACATTGTAATACAGGTGAGGAATGGAAGGACATGAGGTCAACTCTAAGCCCCGCGTTCACAAGTTCCAAGATAAAGCTGATGGTTCCCTTGATGGAGGAAGTCGGCAGCCAGATGATAAGAGCGCTGAAAAAAAAGATTGGCGAATCTGAAAGTAAGATTATATCAATAAATTTTTCAATCTTAGTTGTTAGTGTAAGATAAATCGATGTCTTATAGAATTTATATATTTCTGTGGGTAATGAATTTTAAAATATTATATTTATTTAGGAATATTATAGAACTAGCGAGAATGAATTACATTCTGTTCTTAATTTATATATTATTCTGTTTTTAGTATTCTCTTAAATACGATCTAATATTAAAAACTAACTAACTATACAAATATGCTAATGTAACCGAATACATTAGATTATGTATTCCCTTACATTAGAGAGTAAAATAAATACTTGTAATAAGCTTTAATATCTTTGTTATTGAAAATAAGGTATAAAAGCTCGCTAAAATAAAAAAAATGTATGATTTTTTATAGCATTATTTGTATTATAATTCATTCTCCGAATTCGTTCATTTACAGTGAGTCGAAGTGCCTCTGTTTCTGGATTATTTTACTTTTGAAATTTATATATTTTTTTGTTAATATTTCAATAAAATATTTATCTTTTATTATTTATCTTATAATTATAGATAACTTCATTGAAGTAGACTGTAAAGATCTAACAACACGGTACGCTAACGACGTGATAGCGTCCTGCGCCTTCGGTATCAAAGTGGACTCGCATACTGATGAAAATAATGAATTTTACAAAATGGGCAAAGCAGCTTCCACGTTTAGCTTCAAACAAATTTTATTAATGACTATTGCATATGCGTTTCCTAAATTAGCGAAGGTAAGTTTTTTTCAGTTGTGGTTTTTTTATGGAAAAGGACAAGGCAAACGAGCGTTAGGGTCACCTGATGGTAAGTGATCACCGCCGCCGATGACCCCGTGCAACACCAAAAGAGATACTGGTGTATTGCTGGTCTTTAAGGTTGAGATAGACGCGCTTTTTGAAGGTACTCATGTCATATCGACCTGGAAACACTGCCGCGAGTAGGCCATTCCACAGTTAAACCCTGCTATGCTGCATCTCGGTGCGGGATAGAGCGTGAAGCTAAAAAAAATACACTAAAGTGAGCACTGACTGTTGCTCTTTTGGGACGAAGCACTTTATATATAAAAACATACATAAAAAAAACAGCTTCACGCTGTATCCCGAATACAGCTGGAAAGGCAGAGGAAGAAAGAGGGAACCTAGTGTTAAGCCATTCCTTTCCCCACTTCCCGCCGAATTCTGGAGGCATTACATGCTGAGTGGCAGAACTCAACGCCGCAGCGTAGAAATGAAAATATAAATTAAAAAAAAATATTTTGCTTTTTCGAGTGGGCATTAAAAGCGCGTAACAACCAGTCGCGTTTATACCCACACTTGCCTGCGCCACGACTCGCCTTGCATATATATATTAAAAATCATATATATAATTATCTAAATGCCATTGATTACAAGTTGATAAAATTACGATTGTAGGTTACTATTATCTTAATTATAATGCTTCAATATTATTTACATGGAAATCGATTATTAATTGGATAGATATATTTTTTTAACGTAAACAACGACTTAAGTGATGCGTCACTCTATTTTGTTGTTGTTGAAGCAACAATACAATGCACTACGCATTGTATGATGAAACTTATAGCAATAGTTTATTTATAGAAATAAATAATTATTATATTTTATTTTAGATAGCAAGAAACGCATCCTTACTTCTTAGAAGTCTTAATTAAACCCAGAATTTTATGTACAAAACTTATTTTTTAAGGTTCCGTACCTCAAAAGAATATACGGAATTCTTATAAAATTATTGTGTGATCCGTCTGTCCGTCTACCAAGACCATTTATCTCAACATTGAGTAAAATCATGAAGCTGAAATTAATATTAAATATCCAGGTCTGCGATCATTTGGAGCCCAAAATTAATTATGCTTCTAACTTAATGACAAAAGATACGAGCATTTATGTGTCGATTTTGATGCATTTTATATGAAAAAGCTATACAGTTCTTCCCTTGGATCTACTATTATAAAATTTGGTATGAAGTGAGAGCTTATAGCATAAATAAAGGACAAAATTCGAAAAATGGAAATTTTATGAGTACTTTCCTTTGACATACGATGTTGAAATTGATACAGAACCCTCGTTGGCGAGTTCAACTGGCACTTGACCAGTTAATTCTTTTTCATCACACTCGTCATAATTGCATTCATAAAAAAATATTTTTAAAACCTTATGAATATTTAAAGGTGGCGGGCACTATAAGAATTAGTTGACTGAGTTAATTGAGAGGAAAAAATTCAAATCCCAAGTTTTTAATAGTTATATCATATATAGATTTTATTAGACTTTATTTTTATATTTCGTTTATATGCTATTATTGTTTCAGCTACTGAAGCTATCAATATTTTCTAACAAGACCAAAGATTTCTTTATGGACATTGTTTTAAATACAATGAAAGAGAGAGACGCCCACAAAATTATCAGGCCCGATATGATACATTTATTGATGGAAGCCAAGAAAGGTAAGTTTTATTTGTCAGTAAGGTAAGTTTTGACAGTTTTCCTTTAAAAATATTAGTTACGCTCTTCCTAATTGTTACATTTTAAAACGACATTGTATCTTTGAAACTAATAAATAACCTGTCCACAACTGATCCTGATAAATTAAGGATGATCCTTGCAAGGTGGCGGAACTCAAAACCACATTTTTTACAAGTACACAATATAAAACAAAAAAAAACGAATATTTAAGCATTTTTCCAAGAAGTGACAATTAAACTTTAAGCTATCACACATTCGTTCAAAGTTTCCTGAACTCTTTAATTGGAATTTTGGAGGCATTGAGTGTTGTGTTGAATCAACTCTCAACCATCCAGTTGACACCACAATTATCTTATATTAATAATTATTTCATTATAATAGGTCAACTAAAACATGAAGAAAAACAAAGCGACAACGCAGACACAGGTTTCGCTACAGTTGAAGAATCTGATATTGGCAAGAAAAATATAGAGAGAGGCTAGTATTAATCATTTGCATTTATTTTTTGTTTTATAAATAATGTTTCCGCTAGGTTTTAATGATTAGTATCAGTGACTCTTATGTAGTTCGCGAGACTGAAACTTGCCTTAAAAATAGTAAATATTAATATATTTACAGAAGGCACAATAAAGTTCTTAAGTCACTTCCAATAACAAATCATCAGATCAGAAATAAAAACGTATAAAAATTATGAATACAATGACTCATTCGTCAAGTAATTATATTCCAAACTACGTACAGCCTTTTTTTTTTTTTTAACGTGAGGAAATCCTTTTACGGATACCGGCCCGAGTGGGGACTCGAGCTCGGTTATGTGGGGCTCGCGG
>DWQW01005122.1:0-18369 GCA_018249695.1 Heliconius erato demophoon
CATTTAAGAGATAAGTTAAATACTTACTGAAAAGCTTTTATGGATTCCTTATTTCTCTTTAATGCTAGCAGGGATCGGGCTCTTCTTTCGTAAACTTTGTATCTTAAATTACGAGGATAGCCCAAAGCCAGACAGCGGCGTATGTCAGCAAGAGCGTCTTCATATTGTTCCAAGTGATTAAGAGCCGCCGAACGATTTGCAATGACAATGGATAGTTCTTCAGCTGAAACATTAGGTGAAATTATAATTTATATTCTTATCTTCGTTGATTTCTCTAGACTTACTTAATACGAAGTTCTGATTTTTTAGAAAAATAATAAAACTTATTTCTTATATTTTTTGTAATTTGCATGCAGATTCTTAATGTCATTATTTTTTCATTAAAGGTTCGTTGTCGTTCGTTGCTTGTTATATTTTGTTAATTTTGTGCTATTCTGATAAAATCATTCTTATTATAAAAAGGCGATTATAGCTAGTAGTTTTAACACAGAAACGTAGTCCACATTGATAGTTAAATCCAATATCATAACTTAACTATTTACCTAGAAAATGTCATCGATATATCAATTACATTGTATCCAGCAGTATTAATTATATCACTGTAAATATATATATTTTTTAATATAAAAAAATAATTACCAAAATTTACTTACTCTCTTTTTCAGGCATATGCATCATACTTTGGCTATAAAATTGTAATGATCGAGCCCAATCACCTTTTTGTACAGCTTTATTACCTTCATCTTTCAGTTTTCGCGCTACATCTAAATCTTTTTTAACTGGAAAATCTCCACCAATAGGAAATTTCCCAATATCAGTTGAAAGATCGTAATTTTTTACAAAAGGCAAGCTGCATAAATAGGACACACGTTTGGAATTCGATTCTAGATTGGTGAAATTATTTCTCGTCACATCGTCTAGTGCGCTGTTTATTTTTTCGTGGAACGTCTTGAAGAAACCTTCACTTTCTTGAGCCATTGGTGGTTTTTATTTTGTATTGCAAATATTTATTAAAAGAGATATATTTTTTAAAGTTTAACACTATGAATAAAGAATAATTTTAAGGTTAATCACAGTAAATTTAGAAAGCCGGCAGCGTGTCGGCGAGTGTTTAGTATGTCTATTTTTATATTTGGAGCATTCATCTGCAGTTCGCTTCAGTACGAAGTTCACAACGTAGTTTTCGTTTTGTCCGTGTTCTAATATTATATTAAAAACGAGAGTCGTTTCACATTTTTTTAATATAAGTACATATGTGCTGGGTACATAATATAAGTACATGGTACTAGGCCTACTAATTACTTGTACTTGTGCATACGTATGGGCAAAATTTTTAGAGTTAAATATATATAAGGTTCACGCTGTATCCCGCACACAGCAGGGTAGGCAGAGGGAACCTAGTGTTAAGAAGAATGAACTATTATAATATGATACATATCGAATATAACTTCAAATTCATTTATTCCACTGACAATAACTAAAAAGCATGTAGAGACACGTTAGTTTATGTCATGAGATATATTTATCTATATAAATAGTTAAATTCTAAATCATATTGCATGTCTGATATTTCAATTTATTTATTTTTATAAAAGTGCCATTCCACACTTAGGAAAGAAAGATATTTTTATAAAAGATGTAAAAATTAATTTATATTTCCATGTCTTCGCTCTGGTGTCGAGGCTAAGCGCGCCGTTGAGTTCTGCCATTCAACACGCAATTCCTCCAGAATTCGGCTGAAAGTGGGGAACTCAGCACTAGGTGCCCTCTGCTCACCCTGCTGTGTGCGAGATACAGCGTGAAGCTGATTTATTTATATAAAAAAATCCGTGTAGCGGGATTTGAACCCGCGCATCTTGGAAACTGTCCAAGCGCTCTGACCAACAACAACTACTTGCCACGTGGGCCGGGCCCATGCCAGAAATTTCACTTACAACAAAAAATTTACCCAGAAAAATAAAAAAAACAACATTTACACGAACATATACTAGACACGCTAATGCGTAATGGATGGAATTACTATTTAGCATACGTATACTGTTTATGTATGAAATTTATAATCGATACATATATGGATAATGTATAAATAGCATCTATTATAGTAAATATGAACATTATGAATATTATTATCGTATTATATTATGGAAAAGTTTTGGTCAAACACATCATGCGTTCTTGGAAATCTAATAAATTGAGTATATGATATTCATTGATGTTAATTATATCTTGGTAAGGTTGGCTCAATAAGTTTTGTTGCTACAAAAAACGATAATAACATAAAACCCCTTTTTAACTTACTTCTGTAAGTGGAGGGAGAATACCTATTTTTTTCATGTTGGTTACCTCAGAACCTTTTGACTGGGTGAACCGATTTTAATGATTCTTTTTTTATTTGAAAACCAGTGTTTCTCGTGTGACAAGAAAATCCATGAAAAAATCACATACTCATAAATCTTAAATTTGCATTAAGTATGTGCGCGACAAATGGACGAGTAACTCAATATTACGCCAACCGATTTCGATGATTCTTTTTTTATAGGAAAGGATACACTTCAAAGTACACATATATTGATGAAAGTTTGGTTAGGTTCTGATTTCCATAACCATCCGATTCCGGATTCGGTTGAAAGTCGGTATTTTTTGTTAAAAATTCAAATTATTCAACGTTCACACAATATTATTCATTGAGTATATAAATTCTTTTTTCACGCTCTGGTTATTCGGATTGTGAATATTCAAATGTATTTGTAATGAATTGGATAAGAATACGATCGTAACAATTTAGGTACAGGATATAAAAGTCAAGTTGGCTGTGGGTACATCGTCACACCTTTTTCTTCAAATCGGTTAATACCTATTTTATGGATACGAAATATTTTCTTATATCCTTCCTTATGAACTAAGAATCACAGTAGATATTTAGTTCAGCATGTCGAGTTTAGAATGATAATTTTTCTGCAATATTAATATTATATATAATGCTAAAAATGCGAATAAGAACTGTGCTGCAAAATAAACATTCTAGATTTATGGGAAAATAATGCGGCGTTGAGTTCCTCCACTTCAGAATTCGGTGGAAAGGTGGGAGTGGAGTATTTAAGAGTGGGACCTAGTTTTAAGACACTCTGTTCCCCATTTTCGAGGCAATGCGTGTTGAGCGGCGGAACTCAGCGCCGGACTTTTGCCTTTGTGCCAAAGTGAAGAAATTAAAATATTAAAAAATAATAATACATTCTATCAAGTGAGGACCGAACCCATAACCGGCGCGTTACAGTCACAACTTTATGCCCCTGCGCCATGATGGCCTCAATAATTGATCTCACCATAGACTAATAACTAAAAAATTTTTTTTAGGTTACTGCAAATATTATATTACCGTAATAGAATGACATCGGAAGGCAAGAGCTTGATGAATACAGTTGTCTTATATAAGTGTGCATTCCATATTTTTTAGGGTACGGTACCTCAAAACGTAAAAACGCACTCCTTAAAGGATCTCTTTGTTGTCGGTCTATATAAATAGTTAAATCCTAAATCATATTGCATGTCTGATATTTATTTATTTTTATACATTTTTAAGTGTCATACACATACATACCACACTTGTCCGTTTTTTAAGATCGTCTATTTAGAAATCGCGTAGAAGTATCAAGGTGAAATTGATTCAAATATTCAAGTCCACGTTTTCCCAGGAAAAGGAAATTTAGCTTCTAAATCAAAAGTTATGAATATTTATTTTTATATGAAAATAAATTTAGCTTCTAAATTAAAAGTCAAAAGATATAAATATTTATTTTTATATGAAACTTGCGGAGAAATAAAATCCCATAGAGTACTTTTTGTTGAGTTATGAAATTTAGACCGAAGAAAGAACTTACATCACAAATTGAGTGAAAAGTGAAAATATATTTTATTGAGATTGCAAGAAAAAATATATTTTTTATATTTTATACAAAATGAGTGTGACGTCTGCAGTGTTATTATTTGTAAAAGTAAAGTTGACGATTGCTGCGTAATCAAAACTTTTAGGGCATTTCCCGTAGACATACAGTCTATGAATAAATCTGAAAAATGAAATTTATGTTTATATTATAGATGATAACTATTACAAACTTATAATTCTAGTTAATTTCATATAAAATGAGAGCCCGCCCAACAAACTTTAGTCGTTTAATTTTTATATGTTCTACTATCTGCAATCCTGAACTTGGTACTGAACCTTCGGTTCACGAGTACGACTCGTAAACTGACCGATTCAATTTTCAAATTAAATAAATGAAATAAAAAAATAAGTAAAGTAAATTATATTTTAATATTGAAAGTGACGTTATTAATATGGAAATTGCTAGTAATTTCATTGACTAAGTTGTTCTTGTAATAAACATTCACAACTTTTTATCACGTAGAGTAAAATTCCCAAGTAATTAAGTGACTGCACAGTACCTACATGTCTAATATTAATATATCACTGAAAAAAAACTTCATTAAGCACATCATCTTAGTTTATCTACTATATAATTAATAAATAATACTATGGGTCACATATAGTATAAGTTCCATACAAATTTTGAGGTATATAAAAAATTTTGCAGTATAAAAACTTGTTTACATATTGTAACGAAAGATCCAAAAACCCAATTTTCCATTTTATTTTTAATTATTGTGTAGAGCTTCTCAAACACTACTTCGTGAAGGTCACGGTCCTCCATCCGTGAATTCTTTGGACAACAAAGCTAGATATTAATAGCACCATGCTTTTTAAAAACATTTTTTTTTATATTTTAGCAATTTATTATTATTATTTAAAAAAAACTCTGTAAAGAATTAAAAAAAAATATTTAGTTTCACGCTGTATCCCTAGCGGAGTCAGCGGGTTCAATCTAGCCAGAGAGAAAGGAGTGTCGTACGTTACGGTTTCTACATACATTTTACATGCATACCTTTGTTATCGGCAGCAATACGACTTTCCGCATCCATTTTGTATCTTTCGTCTCTACTTCCCATACATACTTCCCAAATATAACACTTCATTCACTTGTTATTACCATTTACGCAGATTTTTGAGGCTTAAATTATTTATTTTTAAGATTGTATTTTCAAGATAGTAAAAGAATAGATTGATAAACAAATTGCGTCCTCTTGCGTCGCGCAGTCAGGTAAGATTCAATTTTTTTTAATTTGAAATATATTTAATAATAGGAAAGGCCCAGAGACAAGCTGAGCAAAGGAGTTATTTACTTGTCTGAGCCAGACAACTATGTGAAAATGCTGAATTGGTGTCTAGGAGGAAATAATTTATCGTTTAATAAAGATAAAATTATTTCTTATTAAAAATGTGAAAATATATGTGAAGATAAAAAATAATTAAAAACTTATTAAAACGTATGGTTTCCCTAAAAATTCTAAGAATTATGTAATAAAAAATATCTGCGCACGCAACTTCTTGTTGAGGTAGTTGACCGCTTCGGACCGGCCCGATGCATTTTTGTAACAATCAATTTTTTTCATATAAAAGTTCCAGAATTATCTAAGCGTGTTGACTCACTTGACTTTTTTTTATTTTTTTAAAGGAAAACCCAAAGATGTCGGAAATAAATATGTAATTTTGTGTTTAAAGATAATTACAATGGCTCGCTTTAAATTTTTAACAAAAAAATATAGACGAAATAGAGTTGGAATATTTGTGAGTCAAAGTGTATTTCTTTTGAAATATCTGTTTACGTGTATATATATACCTTTTTTAGTTAAGGTAGGGTAGGCAGAGATACCCAGGAATTTAGTGTTAAGATATTCCTTTCATTAAGACACTGCATGGAAGCATTGCGCGTTAGGTAGCGGAACTCATCGTCGTACTTAACCACGTTTCCAGAGCGAGGGAATTAAATATTTCTTTTCTCGAATGGAAATCGAATCCACAATCTGTTTAGTTTACAATCGCACGCACCCCTTCGTCACGACTGGCCTCTACCTACCTACCTATATAAAAATCAAAAATATATAATTATTCATTTTTCCATGTAAAAACATCAGCTTCACGCTGTATCCCGCAAATCCCGCAAAGTGGGGAACGGAGTGTCTTAACACTAGGTTCCCTCTGCCTACCCAGCTGTGTGCGGGATACATCGTGAAGCTGAAAAAAAAAAAACATATCTATGTAATATACATTCCCAACGATAATAAAACCCCGAACACAGTAAGGTAGGCAGAGAAATCTGGTCTTAAGATACTCCATTTCCCATTTTCCAGAGGCTTTTCTAGAGGATTTGCTTGTTCACTTACCGAACTCAACGCGGCCTTTTGCCTCGACAGCAGAGCGAAGAATTGAAAATATAAAATATTTCATTTCGTCGAATGGGAATCGAACCCACGACCAGTCGTTTACAATCACGCTGCTGCACATGTGATGAGATAACGATTTACAATGCGTATACTCTACACGTTTCCTATACTTTATGTAATATTACTTACCTTTCATACCATTTCATTGGTCAACTATTGGTGTCAAATATCGTGGTTTGTACGTAGTTATGCTTGCGTCAGTCATGCGTGGATGAAATTTCTTTGGTGCTCTGATTATGAGAGAGGCTACCTGTTCAATGAGTCAATATATGTAGCTGTTATTACATTATTTTCTGTTTTGTTATTTTGTGTATATTTTTATTTTTTTATTTTAGCTTTACGCTGTATCTCCCATGGAGCGGATTAAGATACTACGTTTCCCAACTTCCATCGAACTTTCGAGGTATTGCGTGTTGAGTGGCGGAACTTAATACCGCACTTTGCTTTGTTACTACAGCGTAAAAATTTTAATATAACAAAATAATAATTCTTCTCTCGAGTAGGAGTCGAACCCCCAACGCGCTTACGGTCGCACGTTTCATAAACTTATTAAGTTAATTTAATAATTGAAAGCGATAAATATTATGAGGCCGTCGTGGCGCAGGGACTCAATAGTGTGACTGTAACGCGACATTTGTAGGTTCGATCCCCATTCGAGGGGATGCATTACTATTTCTTAATATTTTCATTTCTTCGTTCTGCTAAAATAACAAAGAGCGGCGTTGAATTCAGACACTTCTCTCCAGTACAGTTCTCTCTGCCTGTACTCTCTCTCTCTCTCTGATCTGTTTAAGAGGGACAAAGCGTAAAGCAAAAAAAATATTCGGCCAATATAAGAAAAAACCGGATACCGGATTCGGTCTCGCCCACCGAGGGTGGTACTACTACCTACCTGTAGAAGCTAGCTACCAAATTTCATATTCTAGGCCAACCGAAAATACCCTATTAATTTTGATTCCTTTTACAGTATGGAAATACGCGTTTTTTGCTATATAAACGGTCATATCTTTTTTTTAAATAAATGTAGAAATACATTTTTTTTCAGGAAATCGTGGGGCCGTAGACTACTAGGTATATAGTTTGAATTTTAACTCGATATCGCCAAGCGTTCCTGAGATAAAGTTTCTTGACGGACAGACAGACGGACAACAAAGTAATTTTATAAGGTTAATTAATTAGCAAAATAACAAAATTTCTTGACAAATCACGTAAACAACAACAATTACATAATATATTGGCGCTACCGGGATTTGAATACTAATACCAGTTGTATTAGATCAGATCAAATCTAACCACGACTACCGATTATAATGAAGCTACTCCGGAATGCATTTAATGCTCATTTGTGACCATCTACGACGTGAGCACCATGTTAGATGGACTAGAGTTTTCCCAAAGTCGTGACGTACGCTTTAGAAATCATTTTCTATGGCATAAATAGTCCAATCCATTTTAAATCTTATTTCTAAGTTGTATAAGGGATGTTATGTTTTGAATTTTTTACGTCCGGTTTAAAACACTGTGAGGTTTATCGTTCAGGTGTTAGTCACAATGGCTTCGTGAATTATTTGATAAAATCAAACATGCTACTGTACTATAATGTATATTTGTAAAATGTGTTAAGATAATTGCGTAAAATTTTAATACTCTGCGATTGATAGATAGGTGGGAAAAAAATAAACGTTAATTCATTTTAGTAATCTGTAAAACAATACAGCAAAGACGTTAGTGTTATTTTTTGGTTGCAGTATTAAAAGTATAATACATTTTTTTTCAGCTTCACGCTGTATCCGCACACAGCGGGGTAGGCAGACTGAACCTAGTGTTAAGACACTCCGTTCCCCACTTTCCGCCAATTTCTGGAGGCATTGTGTGTTGAGTGGTGGAACTCAACGCTGCGCTTTCCCCTTGACACCAGAGCGAAGAAATGAAAATATAAATGTAAATAAATATTTAATCTTCTCGAGTGGGGATCGAACCCACAACCAGTCGATTTACAGGCACACTTTGTGCCCCTGCGCCACGACTGGCCTCAATAGGTATAGTACATATTATTATAATTTACCTATATCTAACGAACATATGGTAGAACGAAATAGTTAACTCAAATAATTTTAAATGATAATCGTTGTGTTAGATAATCCATTCCATTGCAAAAGAGAGTGGCAAGAGAGGTAGAGGGAGACCTCGGTTGATCTTCGAAAACACAGTATCAAAGATACTGGAGAGAGGTCACGTAAGAAGCACTGCAAGGGCATATATGTACATATGAAGAGGTTGATGACAGGTGACGTGGTGAAAGAGGTAGAGACCTTAGCTTTTGACGCTGCGTTCTCTCTGACTACCCCGCTAGGGATGAAGCGTGAAGCTAAGTTAAGTTAAGATATTCCATTTATCGAGAAAGCATCTTACGTTGAGCATCTTGAAAGAAAAAAAACAACATAAACAGTTTTGGGAATTTTTGTTGACTTTGAAGAGTAGATTATAAAAGAAGGTTAAGATTGTGGCAAAGCTACGATGGGCTATTTAATAATAATAATGTGAAGAAATCTGTTAAGCTTGCGGAAGCGGGAAGAATATAAAAATTCTTTTTATATTTATTTACTTAAAAAATCATATAAAACCATGTTTTTTCCGCGGTCATTACTTATAAAGCTTAGTCAGACATATCACAATTCACTAAGTAAAGTTGGTTTGTTTGTAGTTATATATTTATAAAAAAAATAACATTTAGAAAAATAATGTATAGATAATTAATAAAATGTTGTAAACAGAACAACTGTGACAACGGGAGTGTCCTAATGAAAAGCGAGTGTCTATAAACTATATTCTCAGGTTCTCTCTGCCTACCCTGCTATTTGCGGGATACAGCGTGAAGCTAATAACAAAATTAAGAGAAACATCGTATAGAAGACCATTGTCCATAGATATACTTATTGGATCACTTGCCCATGCTTTTTTAAATTAAATATTCCTCATGCCATGTCACTTTATGTCATAAAAGTGTCAAAAGAGCGATGTGTCCTTCGTCTTCTACTTATAGTAGGAGTCCTCTAGACCATTAGCCTTGTCTTAATGACAGGCAAACCTTAGATTCTATTCTTTCTACTAATTATTGGAAAAAAAATATTTCTAATCTAACTGTTATTTCCTAGAAGGGACATTTAACTGATAACTTTTTTAGATTCCCAGCTATATACTTATCTAAAATATTTTTTAAATGCAAGAATTGAAAATTTATATTTGACAATTTAATTTGATATTTAAAAGTTAAAAATATTCTAATTATACGTTTATATTATTTACATAGCAAGTAAAGCTAATAAAACCAGCTTGTTTACAAATTGCATTCAAGAACAACGCATTACGAGATAAATGCTATGAATCATAAATGTCAGAATAAAAATATTTCTTAGGATTACCACGGAACATCTCATAGTGAAACTAATTGTCTTGTTTACAAAATGAATTTCTTGCTTAATATATTTTATATTATATAGTTGGACAAACTTCATACAAAGAAAAATAAGAGGTCAGTCGTGGCGCAGGGGTACAAAGTGCGACTAAACGCGACTGGTTGTGGGTTCAATCCTCACTCGAGGAAATGAAATATTTATTTAAATTTTTATTTTCATTTCTTCGCTCTGGTGTAGAGGCACAGAGCGGAGTTGAGTTCCGCCACTCAACACGCAATACATCCAGAATTCGGCAGAAAGTCGTGAGCGAAGTGTCTTAACACCTTACATGAGCGATACAGCGTGAAGCTGAAAAAAAATAACTGATAGGTACATAATCCAGAGGCCAGTCATGGCGCAGGGGCACAAAGTGTGACTGTAAAATCGACGGGTTGTGGGTTCGATCCCCACTCGAGGAAGTAAAATATTTATTTATATTTTTTTTTCTTCGCTCTGGTGTCGAGGCAAAGCGCGGCGTTGAACTCGGCGGAAAGTTGGGAACGGAGTGTCTTAGCACTAAGTTCCCTCTGGCTACCCTGCTCTGTGTGGGATACAGCGTGATGCTGATTTATTTTATTTAGGTACGTAACCTGTATATAAATGTGTATGTTAAACATAAACAATTAATTTATTTTTAGTATGAATTTTGTGTAATTGACATTTCGTGGTAAAAGACATCATGTATTATTAATAAATTAAAACGTTTAAAATATAATAATACATGATTGAATTACTCATTAGTTATAGTATTAGGTTTTAGAAATACAGCTTTACAGAAGACAAGTTATGTTGATTTCATACAAGTGACATTATCTGACAGATTATCAGAAGATATTTTACAGAAAACCTTAATTTTTATTTCCTAGAAAATGGAAGTAGGGAACGGAGTGTCTTAACACTAGGTTCCCTCTGCCTACCCTGCTGTGTGCGGGATACAGCGTGAAGCTGATTTGAATTTGGGATATGGATAATCATATTATAATTTCTAATGATTCATATAACTAATATATCTCGTTTCTCTATTACATATACAATACATTTTACTCGGAAAAATGCGATCGATGCTTTAAGATAAATCGAGAAAAATAGCGCATGACGTGTAGATACAACCCTATTATTTAATAATTTTCCGGCTCTCAGGAAAATAGATTAAAGATGGCGTCCATTGTAACACAAAACATCACGTCATAGCCATAATTCGCCATAATTATAGTTTCTTTTTTTTAATTATGAGATAAAATGTCAAAACAATGTCATAAGCAAGGTGAGAGACTTTATATGCGAGCGGTGTCCCGCTAAGTGATGTCCCCGTGAGCGTGCGTATCTTGCATTATAATATTTATAATCAAAGTCGTCGATACTTCCGACTGTTTCCTTTGGAAATTTGGTAATGTTTTAAGGCCCTACTTGTTTAAATTGTTTTAAGGTAGAGGTTTAATTTAAAATGAACTTATCGAAAAAAAACTAATTTTGTAAAGTAGTTATAGTGTTTTGCAGCATAATTTACTTAAAAACTTAAAATACACATATCTAACCTTTTTACTATATTTTAGGGTTTCATATGTCAAAAGAAAAAACGAAACCCTTATATCGGACTTTGTTGTCTGTCCGTTATTAAAGACCATTTGTCTTTAGATCACATGGAAGTATCAAGCTGAAAATAATTCAATGATCTGGATCATATCGGTCTACGGTCCCTTAGAGCACAGAAAATAACTACCTTATAATTTTAGAACAAAAAACATTACAATCTTATTATGTGTCCATTTCATACATAATGACTGCTTTAAGACTTAAGTCTGTAGGTCTATTACAGATTTAATACAACTTTTATCAGTTGTAATACGGAACCCTCGGAGGGCTAGTTCGACTAGCTTGACCAATTTTTTCGTTTTACCATAAAGTAAGAATAAAAAATTTGTTTAAAACAAGGAATAAAGGTTATTCGATTTTTTAAATATTGTTTGATTTCCCTCCTGTGCTGACATTGACATTTTTACTGCAAACCTAGCCAAGATATTCTTAATTTCACTACACATAAAACAGTTATTAGTGAGTGCTTATATATAATAATATTATTAAAAATATTATAAACAATATTATATTATAAATATAATATTATAAATATTATAAACACATTCTATTATTTTTAAATTGAATATTAAAGATACACTGTGCGGTATCAAAATTTTCATATTAAAATGAAATTGCACGAGGTTTTTTTTATATAAAAATTGCATATACAAGGTATCATTCATTGGTCATGGTCATCAAAATAAACAAATCATTATGAATATAATGTCGTGTTATAATGTTTTTATTTTATTCATATGTCCACTTTGGCGGAAGTCTCGACAGTCCTCGTAAGGTTAACGGGAAAAGATTATAAGGATGTCCTAATACCATGGTTCATAGTAAACAATGTATATTAAAGTCATATTTATGTTTTTTTGTTGTCTAGGGTAATATTTTGTCCGTTTCACGCTTTATCTCGCATTTACCTGGATAGGTAGAGAGAGCTTCGTGTTAGGACATCCCGTTCTCCCAGTTTCCCCCGAATTCTGGAGGCATTGTGTGTTGAGTGGCGGAACTCAGCGCTTCGCTTTGTTCTTTATTGTTTTTGTCTATGGTAATAAATAATAAAAAAATTAAATACATACCATCGTGATGGCGTTAAGTCATTTCTAACCGTTTGCGATCATTTTGAGTTTGGGAGAATTTCTTTAGTGTGGCTTATAAAGTATGTTATTTGGTTCCGTCACACACGATGCCTCACATAAAGGTTTTCTCACCTGACAAATATAAGTCACATAATGGTATATGAGTGAGAATACAAGATTAGTTTAAAAATTGCTGTGATATTATAATATAATTTATCTATTTAATATATCGCGTCTAATTTCCATTTTAAAGTATAGTAAGTATTATTATTTTTTATAAAAAAGAAACATATAAAAAATTTAACCTGACGGGAGTTAAACCCGCGGACGGTGTCAAAGAGGCGTAGGTTCAAATACCGTTACGTTCCAATTATTATACGTTTTCTAAAAATAATACCAGTTGTCATTTTATACATTTTTCATGAATAACATACCGTATAAAGGAAATTAAATTTATTTTCCTTGCTATATTGCCCAGAATCAATATTCATCTGCTTTGTTATTTCGGCGTGTCATTGACGGATCACAAAAACCCTTGACTAATTAGCTTTCCTTGTTTTTTATTTTGCGACTGGATATGAGGAAAAGTTATTCGAAACTTTGTATGAAACGTGTCACATACGAGGAGTATGTACATATAATTTTACATAATGCCATTCTAACAGCCTCAGCTTCACGCTGTATCCGCATGCAGCATGCAGAGGGAACCTAGTGTTAAACACTCCGTTCAACACTTTGATTTTTTCGAGGCATTGCGTGTTGAGTGGCGGAACTCAACGCTGAGCTTTTGATTTATATATAATCTAATTTTACAACGTTAATTGAAATTACATACGACCACATTTGTGAAAAAATACTGTTATTAAAATTAATAATAAAACTCGACCATTACTTCTCAAAATTAAGCAAGAAAATTAATTATCCTATGTATTATTTTATTAGCCTAATAATAAAATGATAAAAAACTTTGCGTGTGAAGATATTGCTACGCTTGACTCAACGTTAACTGAGAATGGATTGTATTGTTGTTTTTCTCCTTCATAATTCCTGGAATTATGAGGAAAACCATATAAGAATGTGTTTAGCTTTATTTTAACCACCGACCACGGATGGTGGTCAGGAGCTTAGAATTCTAAGATTTTAATTTTTTTTAATCTAATAGTGGCCTATGACTACATCATTTATTATGTCTATTACGCATTAAAGTTTTATATAATATCATAAACACATTTATAAAATTGTTAATATTTTTTTAACTTCACGCTGTATCCCGCAAGGTGGACAGAGGGGAATCTGGAAATCCAGTGTCCATACTCCGTTCCCCATTGTGACACTTCCCTTCCCCACTTTCTGTGTATTGCGTGTTGTGTGGCGGAATTCAACGCCGCGTTATGTCTCGTTACTTTTGTCATATATATAATACCATTTATAATATATATAAAATAAAATTTATGTAAAAGTGGAAAATAAATGAAAAACATTATAATCATTAAAGATATATCTTGATGATAATTTAAAAAATTGTTATTTAATTACAAAAAAGGCGAAAATATTTTAAAAAATCCGAAAAGTTATGGATATTTCATAAAATAAATACAGCTTCACTCTGTATACCGCATTTAGCAGAATAGGCAGTGAGAGCCTAGTGTTAAGGCACTCCGCTCATTCATTTAACATTTAATGATTAATCTTTTCTTAAATAATAATTTGTAATTCACCATAATCTAGTCAGACATAGTAACCAAAATCACTATTATAACCTTCAGCCAGCGCCAAGAAAAATATTTACACCATACAAGATAACATCTACAATAGCGCCGCCTTATCAGAATATATCACGGCGACCTTATCACTTTCACCCAATCCTCAGTTTCTGATAATAGAGATGATATGATATAAGAACAATGTTATTTTTATGATAAACTAATTGAGTTAAGATGGACGTTATTTATAATAAGCTTTTGGTAACAATTATGTATACATAAATATTTATTATTAAATTTATGTTGGTATATACATATATAACCTGAAGCCTGTCGTGGCGCAGCGGCACAAGTGTGCGACTGTAAACTCTATAGGTTGTGTGTTCGATTCTCACTCGAGGACATAAAATATTTAATGTTTTCATTTTATCGCTCTCGTGCAGAGGCAAAGCGCGGCGTTGAATTCCGCCTCTCAACACGCAATGCCTCCTGAATTCGGCGGAAAGTGGAGAAAGGAAGAAAAATCTTAATGGGAACATAGTGTCTGTACACTAGGTTCCTAGGTACCTTCTCCCTACCTTGCTACTAAAGCTAATAAAAATATGTATATGTATAATGCTTAATATTTAAAGAAATTAAAAATATGTATGTAGAGGTTGATGACTGTGGACAAGGCGAAAGAGGTATATAGAGACCCCGTTAGGGATAAAGCGTGAAGTTAAGTTAAGTGAATTTCTTAAAATATTTACTACTCAAACGCATTTTCGCTCACTTAAATTTATTTTCGTATTATAGCCATAAGATAATATATTTCTAATAGGTATCTCTAATAATATATGTACAAAGTTTCCTGATAAATAGATTAGTAGTTTTAGTGTGAAAGCGAAATAACATTCACATTTATAATATTAGTTTGATATAACGATTAATTTATTGTTTTTGAATTGATTTTCTTGACACAAGAGTTATTGTCCACGATACTACTACACGAATTAAAGTATCCATAATCGTACTGTTTTAATGTGAATCATAAGTTAAAAAATAGATTTTTTTTTAAGAAAATCTCGCTAGGGTCTTTTTGGCTACCTAGAACAAATCTTAATTATTTTTTTTAAACATTTTTAAAGAGCCATGCGTTCTCGCCAAGCTACGTCGAAATTTTTATATGCTTGTTACGACGTAGCTTGGCGAGAACGCATGGCTTAGTGATCAGAGCACCTGGTCGGTTTCCAGGAGGCGCGGGTTCGAGTCTCGCTACGTTCAAATTTTTATACGTTTTCTAAATAAGTATTATAAGTCTTAATTAGTTTTTACCCCTAGTCATAACACCCAGTTCTCTAGTTCCCGTCCATTTTGCATGTTGAGTGGCAAAACCAACACCGCAATTTTATTGTGCGTCATTAATTCATATAAAAATGTCTAGCACAATTTACTATAAGATAAAAGTAGATTAAGCACTTTAGACATCGTAAAGGAGTTCAGTGACGTAAGCACTTTGGTCCATCTTATTTAGAGGCATATACATTTTTATTAGATAATAGCTGTTGTTTAAGAGGCTTATAGTACTTCTTGCGTATGCGATCATTTTATTTGTTTCCTGCACCTTTAAATGCTGGGGGTCTTAGTACATAAATATTTAATATTATTTTTCTCACTTTTTTAGAAACCAGTCGTGGCGCAGGGGTGCATAGTGTTACTGTAAAACCGACTGGTTGTGGGTTCGATCCCCACTCGAGGAGTTAAATTACTTATTCAAATTTATATTTCCATTACGCTCTAGTGTCGAGAGTGTCCACTCAACACGCATTGAATGCAGAATTCGGCAGAAAATGTGGAACGGAGTGTCTTCACAAACACTAGGTTCCCTCTGCCTACCCTGCTGTGTGTGGAATACAGCGTGAAGCTGAATTATTTATTTACTTTTTTAAGAAACGTATATATTTTTAACGTACCTGCTAAACCGCTCTGACCACTAAGCCATACGTTGTTATTAAGCTATGTCAAACTTCTTATACGCTTGTTAGGACTTATTTATGTTGTCAGCATCTCTGTAGGAAGATTTTTACAAAATTCCGCTACCCAAAGATATCTATGAAGAATTATTATTTGGCAAGAGAGAACGATATTTTTTAAATATTTTTAAAGTATGTAAAGTGTTATTCCACACTTAGGCATTAATAATATTTTTTTAGAAAACGTATAAGAATTTGAACGTAGCGTATTGTATGTATTGTTCTTTTTATTTTAAGTATATAAATGTATTTCTTTGTACATTGTGAAATTTTCTGCTATTAAACGTGTGTTTTATAGAAGAATCTTTTTTTCAGAGTTGACAGTAAAATATAGCCTGGGGAGTCGAAAAGTAAAAGATAATAGCTTTCAATGGTGTCACTCAGTCTGTATACTTTTAAGGTTAA
Source organism: Heliconius erato demophoon (assembly GCA_018249695.1). NCBI lineage: Eukaryota > Metazoa > Arthropoda > Insecta > Lepidoptera > Nymphalidae > Heliconius > Heliconius erato. Next base: position 16,575 of record DWQW01005122.1, read on the forward strand.
GACTATCAATTAAGTATTTCAAGACGATTTAACAGAAAAATTAAATAAATGAAGTTGAACCCACATCCACCATGTTTAGTCTCAGATGCCCCAAATCTACCATGCTGACAAAGACGAATTCTGAACTAAATCGAAGATTTTTAAATTATATAATTTATTTAAGTATGTAGGTGTATAATAACATTGCTATGCGGATGCCAGCACTCGTAGCACTCCTACGTTTCAATCTCAATTTTGCATTAAATTGAATTAGCGACCACCAGCGATGCACTTTTGACCTTTTTTCAAAGCTAAAAATAGATTAAAAATAGCTTAAAGTATTAGTTTTACAAAATTTTAATTTGAAGTTACCGTAAAATGAGAAAAGTATCTCTTTGTTACTTTACTGCCTCTATGATAAACTTTGCTACAATTATTTTAAAAATATAAAATACCTAAACTATACATTCTTGCACTTACACTTGTTTAAACTTCTTATTAATGTTTTATGACTACAATTTTGCATCATTTTTTTTTTTATAACATATCTGAATTCTTTTTTCTGAGCGTTAATGAGGTCGATGGGTTCTATTGATATTTTATTTGTATACTAATTCTAAAAAAAAACTGAAAACAAATCAGCTTCACGCTGTATCCCACACGCAGCAGGTGACCTCATGTTAAGACACTTTGTTCTCCACTTTCCGCTGAATTCTGGAGGCATTGCGTGCTGAGTGGCGGAACTCAACGCCGCGCTTTTCCTCGACACCAGAGTGAAAATATAAATGTAAATAAATATTTCACTTCCTCGAGTGGGGATCGAACCTACAACCAGTCGATTTTACAGTCACACTTTGTGCCTCTGCGCCACGACCGGCCCCGAACTGAAAACACTTCAACATTTATTTGTATATCCATTACCAGCTACATAGGTTAAGAATATAAACAAATACGAAAGTAATAGATAATATGAAAGATTAGTCTCAATGATATAATAAGAGAATATTCATTTCGAGATAAAATTAATATTTTCAATATTATAAAAAAATTTAATGTTTCATAATATCGTTTATAATATATATGTAGATAGCATAATAAATTGGATTTTAATATTATTCTCTTCATGCTTCTGATAAGAAGTGTTCTTTTATTGTTTTTAAACATTTACAAAATTTAAATTTAATTTGATCACATTTATATTTTGTATTGGCTATATTAGTCGTCGTGAATTGATATTATCCACGTAAGTTAAGAAAGAATAGAAAAGTATGTATAAAAAAAAGAAAAGAAATATACATTTTGAGTAACGGAAATGCAAATGAAAAATTAAATATATACTAAACCTAAACGTATACAATATTCTTTATTACTTAAATGAAAAATGAAAAGATGAAATGGAACAGAATACAATTTTTGTGTGTGACATTGTAAATGAATTGAATCTGGATAGTATTCTTGGTAAAGATGGAATGTATGTAATGTAGGTACCAGGTAGGTAGTGGAGATGGATATAGGTGGTATATATTACTGACAGATAATAAAGTGATGGCCCCGGCGCTGTTACGAACGCTGTTATACGACAACGAAACGTAAAGTAAACGTGGCAGAAGTAGAATAAAATAAGGATAAATACAATATAGTTGCAATTTCTCTTTTTTAAGTCGGTTAAAAAAATATATAATATAAAAGTTTGAGTAATATAAAAGCCGAAACGGAATTAGAGGTTCAGGATAGACCTCGTTTGATGTATGAGAAAGTCACATAAAATCAGTACGTCTCTGGAGAACATGTAAAATGACACTTGGAGAGTAGGAGG